>JAGDQP010004928.1:33641-66884 GCA_022664845.1 Lepisma saccharinum | reverse complement strand
AATGGCTCGACGAATGGATTACCACAAAAGACAAGCAGTTTTTCTGGCATGGTATGCATCAATTACCTGAAAGATGGGCGAAATGTTTAGAAGCCGATGGCCAATATTTTGAATAAAACAAAATTAATTTTCCTTGAAAATTACGTGTTTTCTTTACCACAAAAACCGGCAAAAGCTTATGCATACATCTGGTGTATATATATATATATATATATATATATATATATATATATTTCCACTGCTCTGTCTCTGGCGTGGGATTTGCTTCAAGTGGTTGTAGGGGGGGGGGGGTCCTAAATAGAGCTGGCTGCTGGGCTCTCGCTACTTCCTCCAAAGAACGCATTCTATTTTAGAGGAATTACTTCTTTTTTCTTTGTTGACTATTAATGTCACTTCATTATTGGCTAGGTGACGTGCTTTGGGTTCTGCATGACGATTCTTTAACTGGACTGGGATACTTCGGATATTTGACTTTTCCAAAGTCCCTTTGTTGTCATTTATCCGTGATTCGGATGTTGGGGTTAAGTACTAGATGGAAATTTACACTGGACCTCATCATCATGAGTCCTTACGATCACTTGTTGAATTCTGTAGTTAATTCCACATACTGGAACATCTTCAAGAAATTGTAAGCAGTTACGCAGGAGCCATTTACTTTAGCAAGTTTGACTTATCCCTAGCATACTTTCAAGTTCGCCTATCAGAAGAATCCCAGTACCACTTACAGCTTTCCGATTTGGTAATCACTCCTTTCGGTTTAACCGATTGTTCTATGGCTTTATTTATTTCAATGATGAATAGGGAGCAGTATTTATTTCAATGATGAATAGTATGTTTGGCTTGGACACCTCCAACTGGTTAAATTTTACGTCGATGACATGTGCTACTATACGCGAACATTTCAGGAACGCCTTAGTAAATTGGAAATTATACTTAAAACCCTTTTGGAAAATGGACTAACGCTCAAACTGAGTAAGTGTACATTTGCCGCCGAAGAAATCAACTTTTTGGAACTCCGAGTGTCCGGACGATAGGTAACAGTTATAGCTGACAACGAAGATGCCATCATCAATTATTTAAGACCTACCACCGGGAAGACAGCGCGGAGATGGTTAGGACTGTGCAACTGGTGGAAGAAATTCAGCCCTAATTACAGCGATTTGGTTGAGCCCTTCGTACAGTTAATTAGAAAAGGAAGGAAGTTTACTTGGATAGATGAAACTGAAGAAGCATTTAATCGAATGAGAAAGGTATTAGTGTCAACTCCAGCTCTATCACAACCCGCTTTTACAAAGACCTTTTACATCGTCACAGATTCTTCAACTATCGGAATAGCTGGTTACTTGGGACAGGGCCCATTTGAAGAGCAAGAATTTCAGATACGTTAGCAAGATACTTCGGCCCAGCGAAAGGAAGTACAACATTACCGAACTCGAATGCCTTGCAGTAATCTATACAGTTGGCATGTTGCATGAATACTTAACTGGTCGCCATTTTCACATATATTCAAATCACCAGTGCTTGAAATATTTGTCTAACTGCAGCGTTTGGAATAACCGGATACATCAGTGGGCTCTACGATTACAGAATTACTTTTACAGTCAATTATATACCAGGGAAGGACAATAGTGCCGCAGATATCCTAAGCCGTTAGAGGAAGAACATTTTATCTCTATAGCCTGGGACCTAGGAAATTAATTATTCTTCAGATCCAGAATTAACATCAGTATATGCGAAATTAGATGGAGAAGAAGACCGGATAATCAAGAAAAAAGTTAGGCAATTCAAAAAAAGGAACCAACTATTGTTAACGAAGAGATCAAAGAAACTAGTCTCGGAGATGGATAAAGAGAAGATCATCAAAAAATTCCACAATATGGGGCATTTCGGAATGAGGAAAACGAAACATACGAAAAAAATTGTATTGGAAGACAATGAGAAAGTATGTCCAGATATATGTGAACAATTCTACTCGGTGAATTGAGACAAAGCCTGATTTGAAGAGAATAAAGGAGAGTGAGTACCATATCTCAGCGGTTCCCAAACTGGGATCCGTGGCAATGTTTCAGGGAGTCAGCAGATATTTCTAAGAAAAAATAGAATATACAGTCATTTTCTCAAATTTTTATGTTCAAGCAATCAAGTAACCTTTAGAGATATTTTTAAAAGCAAAAGCTGATGTATACACTCAGTGTTGTTCATGTTTCATATAAAGTGTCTCTAGCAAGGAATACTACTGGCGAGGAATTAATAAAATACGCTGCTAATAGGCAGTTCTGGGCTAAAAAGCTAGTAAGTCTTTCAGTTTAGTTTCATTATCAAATAATACAGTTAGTAGAAGGATAAATGAAATGGCCGAAAATATTAGGAAGGCAATGATAAACAGAGGTGACGGAAGGCCATAAATAAAACTTAAAAATAAACAGAATTAAAAAATATATGAATTTTGCTACCCATTTAGATAAGAGCACTCGTACTGTGAATGATGAAAACTTAATTGCGTTCAGCTGTTACGGTTATGAAAGTAAATTGCACACATGGATTTTTTGTAAACATCTACCATCATCACATACCACATCAGCAGAATTGTTGCAGATTGTGAACAAGTTCATGGTAGACAATGGTATTAATTGGAATAAATGTTAGGTGTTAGCAGTGACTGAGAAAGATCGATGTGTGGAAGGAAAGTTGGCTGGTTACTATAATAAAACTGTATCACCATTTGCAGTGTGGGTTCATTGCTGTATCCACAGATCGGTATGAGTAGCAAAGAAGGTTCCATCAGAACTCAAGAGTTGCCTTGACGAGTTAATTCGGGTTGTGAATTTTATTAAATTATCGGTTATAATGAATTCTCTGTTATATCTGGGAGACCACAAGTGAGTTATTATACTGTGAAGTAAGATGGCTTTCCCAAGGAAGGTTATTAATAAATTAGTTGAACTGAGGGATAAAGCCTAATCATAGCAGACAACAAATTAGATTCCTCCAACAGCAAGTAATAAGCCAACCTAAGCATAACTAGTTCACCGCTCCACTTACCAATACCAGGGGCCAGACGAGGGTCCTTCAGGCAATCCTTCCGAAAATCAGCGTGACTATGTTGACTCCAACCGGGATCTAGCTGGCGCGCTAGTCCTTAAAAGTGTTGCCCAGACTTTGAATGGCCCTTCAATGAATGGCTTTGATGGAGTTTGGCCCAGGGCCTCCAATGGTATTGGCTTAGCGGCTGGCCAGCAAGATTGCCGGACCTACCTAGACTTCGAATAGTTAGGGTACGTAGAAGCCTATGCTCTCTCTTTGCCTTCGTTTCTCTCTGTTTTTCTGTCTCCTGATAGCCTCCTGCCGTCGATACGGGCCTATCCAAAGTGCGTTCGCCCCCCTCAGTCTACAATATATAGAATGTCCTTACTTCCTCTCTACACTCTGTCCCACCAATCCCAGAACCCCTAAATTTTACCTACTTCCCAAAATCCATAAACCTGGTAATCCCGTCAGAACCATCGTTTTCAGTATTGACTCTTCCACTGAAAGAATCTGCGCTTTCCTTCACCACCATGCCCAACAGTTTGTTCTGGCTCTCCCTTCCTACATCAAGGGTACCAACCACTTCCTCTCCACAATACATTCTATCTCTGATCCTCTCCCACCTGACACCATCTTAGTTACAGTCAACGTGATGTTATTGTATACCAACATTTCCAACACCATGGTCTCGCTGCCCTTGGAACACCCTCGACACACGCCACAGTCCTCATAAACCCAGCAAAACTCTTCTGTTTCAGCTAGCCCAGTTTGTCCTCACCATGAACAATTTCATCTTTGAGAATCACAATTTCCTGCAAATCAAAGTCACAGCCATGGGCATGGCTTCGCTATATCCACGATATTTTCTTGATCTGGGCCCACGGACAAGAGTCACTGAAACTATTTCTGCAAAACATCAGCTGCACCTTTCCCGTCAAGTTCACCTGGTCCTTCTCCAGGGAACACATAACTTTACTTGATGTGGACGTCTGGCTCAAGAACAGTCGACTTGAGACAGACGTTCACGTCAAACCTACAAGCAGTATGCAGTATCCCCATTTCAACAGCTCCCATTTATACCATATGAAACGCTCTCTTCCATACGCTCTTGCTGTCCGGGCTCCCGTATCTGTTCCACTGACGACGTGCTCCAAAACTATTTCAGTACCCTCTCCTTAGCTCTTACTGACCGTGGATATCCCAAACACCTCATCGTTAACCACCGGAATCATCCTAACTCCAACGACCTTCCCGCGAAGCACCCTCCGCTTCCAATTTTCTCACCCAGTACCACCACAGGCTTCAGGCCCTCCCAAAGCTCATCAAACTGACGCACTCCATACTCACTGCGTCACATGAAAACGAAAGAGTTTCCCGTCGTGCCCCAAAATAGTCTACTACAGACCTCAGAAACTCAACATGATTCTCACCAAAACTAGACCAATCCTGCCCCCCCCCCTCCTGCCCCCTCCAAACCGGACAAGTGCAATAGATCTCGCTGCAGAACCTGTCCTATCTTTGATTCCAGTCTTACCTTCGTACATCCTGTCACTCACAAGATGTACTCCTTCCGACACTCCGGCATTTGCATATCTTCCAACCTCATTTATCCTACTCTGTAACCTATGTTCTGATTTCTACGTTTAACTCCACTCATCCGTAACAAGACCATACTCTGTGTGGACAAATTTCTCCCTTGATTTAGGGGGTGTGGCGGTGGGGTTAGTTGTTCAGTTGTGACAGCAGGTGGCGGGAGTTAGGGAGTGTAATCAGAGAAAAGAGAAAGTCCCTTACTCTGTGGTGCAACCACGCAAAAGTACTGTGGTTCTTTGAATTGAATTGAATTGAATGAATTTTTATTGTAGGGCGAAGTTTAGTTCTTCAGTTCTTTATCGTCTTGTGCTGATTGTGTCCGTACTCAACTTAATTGCTTCGAAAGAAATTGTATATTAAAGCTCAGAATGACAAAATTTTCCGCCAACGTCAAGCGAATATGTTAAGGGGAAAGAAAGTAATAAACTAATGAATAAACTTCAATATCTGATGCGATATAGTGTATACAGAAGCGTACATGTGATCATCAATGATACGGAAACAAAGATCATGTGATCATCAAAGATCATCAATGATACGAAAACATCAATGATCCAAAGTATCTGGTTTCTGTAATTCGTTTGGCATATATTATTATTATTTGTCAGCAAATGAGCTACAATATATAGAATGATGAATTTAGGGAATGGTACAATGGGGAACATATCTTGGTGATTCAAACATTCCCTTCCTTGGTAAGAATATTACAATGGGGAAAAAATAATTTAAAACAAAGACATTTTTGTTTAAAGAATCATTTCCCTAATGAGAAAATTGTAGCCAGTGAAAGTGTTTAACATGGATATATACAAGGTGAACAAAAATTGGTTGTTAATATGAGACCTGTAGTCCCAGAATTTTCACAGGGCATACTCTGTAAACGCTGTGAATCTTTAAGCAGAGACTACACTAAAAAAGGCTGTGTTAATTCTTTTCTGTATCTCAGGGCGACCACCACTTGTCTGTATTAAATCAACACAAAAAACAATGTTGATTTCCTTAATTTAACGCAATGGATGTGTTGTCAATGTTGATTCAACACAATAGTCATCCTTTACAGTCTTGAATCACCGAAAACAACACGTATGTTACGTTGATTGAACAAAAAAGTGGCGGTCGCCCTGGAACACCGAAAAACGTTAAATTAACACAGCCATTTTTTGCAGTGAATGTTTCCATTCATTTTTTATTCTTGTTTTGATTTAAATTTTGGGATGAAGTCAATAAATTTCTACAAAAGCAAAAAGAAACAGAAAATGTTTTGATTATGAGGGGGGTTGGAAAGTTTCCGGTCTAACACGGAAGGAATGCCGATAGGTCAGTGGGAATAACAGGTCACTCCACAGCCACACATTCTCCCGAAGGTCAATGCACTGCCTACAAAGATTCTGCAACAATTTAACGCTTGGTTAAAAAAAAAGTCTGCCCTGAAACCTATTGTTTACAGCGGGGAACAACATTCCTTTGAAGTCCAATTTCAATTTCGAGAACAGATAATAGTCCCTAGTGGCGAGGTCGGGAGAACAGAAGGGATATAATCAAGCACTGTTCTAATTCCTGCATTGTTCGATGAGGTTTGTGACAGGAGCGTTGTCTTGGAGGAACATGATTCCCTTTCCCTGTTTTCCCACGCTTCTTGTCGCTCATGGCTGTATTTCAGTTTATCTAAGAGATTGCAGTAATATTCACCGTTCATTGTGGAATTTTTCTCAAGATAATCAATTAGGAGCATGCTATCGCAATAATAATAATAATAATAATGTCGCTTCACTTTGGTGGCGGATTTTTGTCGCAAGAACTTTTTGGATTGAATCCTGGTAGCGCCACTACATCAACTGCTTTTTTGTTTCCGGATTATAGTGTTTGATCCAGGTTTCAACCTCAGTCACCACACTAACCATAAAGTTTACGGAATCCGTTTTTAAACGAGACAAAAATGCCCCTTGTAACACGCACCTACCTCTTCACCTGCCGACTGAATTCCTTACTTCGCGCAGTCTTGAAACATTCAATTTGCAATAAAAAAACACTAATTTTACACTACATGCTCGAAATTTTATACTCTTGCATCCAAAGAATCATAGTTTCACATATTAACAACATATTTACACTCGTTCCCTCTTAGGCCGGAAACTTTTCAATCCCCCCTACCTTATATATATACCAGTGAGAGAAAAACAACGCAATTATATGCATTAATTTGTTACATTAAGGGGAAGAAATATAAGAGATTTTCCCATTACTACCAAACATCTGTATCAGTTAACAATTATTTACAATTATTCTATACGTCGACAGTGGACTTCAGAAACCAAGGAATACAAGTGATGGCCTGAGCCAAAGTTGCCTAAAGGTCTTAAAAATTAAATTAATTTCAAACAAGTGACATTGATGAATAAAAGAAATTTCGAGGTTCGAGATAAAAAAAAAACTTTTATACATAACCCGAAATATATGCGGCACAAAATTGTCATATTTTGTGCATAAACACATTAAAGTCCAAGGTTTCTTTGTACAAAAATATGACAGTTTTGTGTTAAATATAGTTCGGGTTATATATAAAAGATTACCTCGCATTTTTTTATTTGGCAATGTCACTTCCATCCTTTGGCTTCTGGATGAAGATATAATTAATTTTATGAGTGGTAACAGCACTATGGCTTACGCCCGTCCCGAAATTTGGCTTCTGGAGTCGACATACTTGTGTGTAAGATTAATTTGCTCTCCTCGTTAGAAATCTATATAGTATGGTAGGACCTACTTCATACATCGAAAAGTCTTAACTTCTACCTTGCTCTTGAAAACTTAGATTTATCATATAATTCAAGACCTGTACTAAAAGACCAACCAAGTTAACAAAGGTTCTGCTGCTCAAATTGACTATACACATTGTGCACATTTCTTCAAATTTATACTATTAGTCAAAAGATTGCGATAAAATACTAACGTGCATCTTGTACGTATTTTACCTTCTCAATATTATGCTCCCGACTAAGTGGAACCAAAAGTATAATCTCCCTGGAGTAAATGCCAAATTAAATAACTAAACGAAACGAAAGTAGATGGAATACACATTTAAGCACGAAGTATACGCTAATATGAGAGGATGTACGACGTCTACCTCCGTATAACCAAGAAAGAAATCCTTTCAAGAAATGTATAGTGCGCACAGCGTAGGATGACAGTTTGTTTACAAGCAATATTGCAGATGCGAGTTTCAAACAATCAACCTTCTTTCTCGCCTCGCCATTGGATTTCACAACGCTTGGTTGGAGTAACTCTATGGATATGTATTTACAAAAACAAACCAGAAAAGGCTCAGTGGCTTGCGTTGTTGTCATTGTAAGCGACAAATAGCCACAGCATGGGTTAAAAACAAATTGAGTGACCCTCAATGCGAGTCTGAAATTAGACAGAGCAGACGAAACATTTCTCGATAACTCATAAATCTGATACACCAACGTTTCTTTCTTATGAGCTGAAAGTGTTGCAAACCGTTGATATGAAACATTGGTCTAAATTGTCATTAAGTACGTAAGAGAGACTTGAACGTAACTTTTCCTTTTTGTATTAATCTTGCAGGGTTTTCTTCATCTTTCTGTGGTGATATTATTCGTTTCTGGATGTGTGTGGATATTTTATAAACTTCTCGGGGTGCATGAAGACTGTTCTTTTACACCTTTAGAACTTTAGGAGGGTATTTTTCGTTCTCTGAACAATTTAATATAGAAGCTCACCCCCTTAAAGAAGCATTGAAGATGTTATTAATGTTCTAAACGAGATTGTGAATTGCTAAAGGCTGTCGTTAAAACAGAGTTTAGAATAAATAGAGTTACAATAGACACCAGCAATTTGAACCCGGACCAACACGCACGAAAGCAAGCATGCTAACCATTCAGCCAAGCATAGACCCAAAACAACTTATGCGATAGTATGAGATAATAAATTGAATTTTTAAAACGTCAGAAAGATCGATAATGGTGATTTGTTTTCACTATCAACGCTTTCTCTCTAAATGGGTGTACTATTTATAATTCCGTCCTTTTTATTGAAAGAAAAGGAATTTAATTTTTGAATTTTATGGCCTTTAGGTATCTAAGGCTCAGGCCGGTAAAAGGGGAGGGGAAAGGATGCGGGAAGGTGTCTATATTAAAGTTGCCATCCCGGCAATTGCCTGATGTGATTTAGTAAAACCCTGGAAACCCCAGTCAGGATGGTGGGCCGCTAGGATCGAACCTATGACCTCCCGAATCTTGCGCCTACGCTCTACCACTGAGCTAGTGCGACTCGGTGTTGAAAGAAAATGAGAAATGAGGCGAAGATGATAGCAGCTTGAAAGAAAACATACAGTATAAGCAACATAAACCTCATTACATTACGAGAAAAGGAAGGCCTGTTGACGTGATCACTTGTGAAAATATAATATTATGTGCTACGTATTTTAGTTATTAAAATGCCTTTTAGTTATTACGTTCATTAGATACACATAATATATGGATTATTGATTCAAATTAATGCTAAATGAAACCCAAAAGCTAAACGCCCGATTATCCAAGCAAATGACGGAGCAGTTGACATAACCGAGAAAAGCTGTTGATCCATTTCTTTTTTATTTAAGGTCTTTAGGCAACTTTGGCACAGTCCAAACGAATGATGAGAGAATTGGTGGAATGAAGAAAGTGGGTTGAAACGGGAGAACCCCGAGAATACCCACGTACACAGTATTGGTCCACCACAAAAACTACGTCGTATAAGCCGGGATCGAACGGAAAACACCAAGCGCCAGAAATCAAAGCTCGATAACTGAACCACGGCGGCCCCCGGGCCAATGTTGCTCAACATTGTTTCTACACAGCATTAATGTATCATAACTTCCCTTCAACGTAAGTTTATTTTCTAAACAGTGGAATCAGGTTCTTTAAACATACAGCGTACCACAGATTAACTTGTACCATAAACCTATCTAATTCCCAATCTGTTACTGCTTTCCATGTTTTGATCTGTGTCAAATTAAGTGGGTTGGAACCACTGCGCCAGCGAAAGGACTGTTGTCCAAGGTTCAGTGAGAGACAGAGGCGGAGACTTGGTGTGCAGGTTCGCTGACTGAAGTGTATTACCAAAACATTCTTTCAAGCTATCTTGCGCAACCTATAAAAGGGTGGTGGTTTTGGAGCTCTAAATTCTGCAACAACAGGAAATTGGCATTCGGATTCCGGAATCCTGGTTTCCAGTCACTTCAGAGTTACGTTTTATCATTGTAAATGCTTTCAAAATTATTTCGTGTGTCGTAAGTCAACAATATCTAACTATTTTAATGTTACAGCCAATCGAAATGTAGTATTTTGGTACGTTATGCTATGATCAACAGCGAATAACAAGTTATAAAATCTGTCTATCCGTGTATCCTGAAATAATTAAAGATCTTTTTATTTTCTCTCAAAGGTGCAAGTTCCAACCCCCGTGGTCCAGGTGGTAACGGTGCGAACTTCGGATTGGGAATGGGTAGGCGCGTGGGTTCGAACTCCACGGCCGACTATCCTGACTGACTTTCCATGCGGCCATTTATTTGAAATCCATTTCGATGCTGAGCAACTCAAGTCGGAACCTAACAATTTTAGTGATTTTTTACTCCCCCCCGTTTAATCACAAGTTCGCTCTTACACAATGGACGGAGAAGTGAATTGTGTGAAATGCTGTCTCTCCTCTTCCTGTATGCTTTTGATTTCTTAAAAGTTAACTTTATCTAAAATCACCATTTAATATATTACAAGAGACGCATGCTACACATGAGGGACCATAAACTGGTGTAAAGTGTCATCTGCAAATAAAAAGAATAGAGTTCATCTTTTCACTATATACGTCGCATATTTTTCGTCGTAATAAGAGACGAAAACTGTTTTTATTTTCAAAAGCCGCTTTCTACAGTTCATCCTTTTCGTCAAAATGTCAGGGAAAAATACTATTCAATTTGTGTAACGAATGGACAGTTTAGTCTGTGTGAGTTGGCACGCGGTTGGCAACGCGAAGCGGGAGAACTGCTCAGCGAGTTTCGTTTTCTTGTTTTGAATGCTCAAAAACTGGCATCGCTGTTGCCATAAGACCAACAGTATTTTCTTAGTCCTGGACAAACGATAGAAATCTGTAACTTCGAGTTTGTACTAAGACTTGTACCAAGAATCATTGTACCGTATTTTATCAAAATCTGAAACTATGGGTCACATCCACTACCTGAATTGGCATGAAATGACCAACACATCATACGTTCACTTCACATACAGTTAAAATTTGACAACAGTAGGAATTTAGTTTTGTGAGAGAGTAATCATACTTCCACAGTCATTTCATTTCATCTCTATTTGTCTCAGTAAATTTACGGAGAAGCTGTGCAGTGCATTTATCCCAATCTTGATACAACGATAGCGGTATTTCTCTTCAAAATTGCTATCTACAGTTGAACAGAAGATAGTTTTCCACCCTCTGGAACTGAAAAAGTACAGAACGGCCCTTCTGTAATGACATTGAAAGCATCTTTGTCCTATTGAAAGTTGTTCCCTAATTATCATTCCGTTGTGCTACCCGAAGGCATAGTAGTAAATTCAGTGAAGTTGTTAAAACAAAATTTTAACAAAGTAAATCAGCGAATCAATTTTTTTTCAATTTCGGATGTTATTGGCGCGGTTAAGTTACTTTTTGCTAGTCTGTGACATTTTCAGTTAGGCTGGGTGGGGGAGAGTAAATATCTAGATATGCCACTGCTAAAGTAATCGGTATCACGTACGTGGGAAGATGATGTTTTAATATGGAACTGAAGTGTGTCAATTAAAGCAAAAATTCGTTTTGTGGGGAATTGTAAGTGGCCAGAGAATATTTCGTAGCAGTTAAAAAGTGGGTGAATATAGACCTTTTTGGTGTTAGAGGTTTGTCGAATATGTGGGAAATGCTCTCACCATAACTACTCTTGCAAATTAATTCGGAAATACTGAGTTGGTTGGTAGAGGTTAAATGTGTAGTTACTTGGTTGTAGTGCTGGCGTTAAAAAAGTTAGTTATAAGCTGGAATTTAAAGGACGACCGTTTCTATTTTACAGCTACCCTGTATTTAGAATTTAAAGTTGATAGGGAAAGCGCTTTAATTAGGCCCGTCTAAAACAACGATCATTTCCATTTGAAGTTAAAGGTAATAGCATTTTGTGTTAAGTTTAGTGATTATTTAGGATACTAGAACTTCGATGAAGTAAAGTAGGCTTCGTAGTTCAATGCCTAGAATTTATTAGTTGTTTCCTTTGATTTTTTATTTTAAAGGTACTCAGTTGTAAGTTTGGAGAAACATAGCTGAACGGCTCCCTCTTGTTCATCCAGTTTCCACACGAGGCAATTGTTGAAAAGCATTTGAAATGTAGTATCTTAAAATTTTACATTTAGTTCTTTGTGATAATGTTAATGGTATTATTTATTTTCCTTTCAAATTATTGGGTACATTCCTCAATAAGTTTTCAGTTATATCTTTATTCACGCGGTCGTTGGTCGTATTTGGTAAAGTTAGTTACAAACAGAATAATTCTTAAGGTTTCACACAAAATTGTTACATTGCAAATCATCCTGTACTATAAAGATCTTTTACAGCACTGTTAACCAAAGGCTAATAATATCTGTAGAATATCGTAGATGAAAGCTTCGAATTCACTTGCTTTTGATATCATTCCTTAGAAATACGGATATGTATCAATTTTCAAATTAGGAAGAAAAGAATTGAGGTTTTGTTTTTGGAACGATCACACGTTTATTTTTTAACTATGCATGCTCATTGGTCACTAGTGAACTTACTTTTCGTATCTCAACCATTTGTGTTAATTTCTATGCTTTCAAGAACTTTCATCTTTATCCATAGCTTTAGTGTATTACAGACATCACACAAATACCGTTGTTGTGAAGAAAAAATGCCAAGTATCGATTTTATTAAAGTAGAATTGTCAAGAGATGAAATGCAAGACGAACGCTAGTTATCTCGATATAGGATAAATGAAGAACAAGATGCTAAGGAAAAGCCATCTTCACACTGAAATCTTTGCACTGGGTGTTATTCAGTGTGAGAGATACTACTATGTAGGTGATCCAACCTTCTTTATATAAATGTGATTTTTTTTGTTATGAAGTATTAATTTTTTGCTATATTTCTCTTCATGAATTTCTATATGTAAAATTGAAAGTGACTATGTGTGCGTTTTCATCACGCAAAAGGTGCTTGATCGATTGGAATGATTTTTCCCATATGATCAGACACTGGACCGGACTGGGAAGTTATCATATCACTTTGATTCTAAAATTATTATCTTCAGACCATCGACCATCTAATTGTCCACTGAATTCCAATAGCGGTGGTAACAACAATGAAAAATGTAAAACCAAACAACGCGGCAACCCACACTACAACATTGTTCGCCGTGTTGACTACCCCCAAGGGGTCAAATTTGGCATCACTTTCAATTCATTAACAACGGCTATCTTAGGTAACATACCCATAACAAAGCTGATTGCTGACATTCTCGATGACTGTTGCCGACATATTTTATTCACCCCGCACCAACGGGCGGGCAAATCAGCTAGTTGGTTTATAAAATCCGATTTATGTTTAAATTAATTTTGTTTCTCTTTACAGACAGAAGAAGAAAGGCAAGGAATTAAACAGGAGAAAGAGGATTATGAGGTGGAGACCTTTCCTGACGAGGCATATCTGATGGTTACTCAACTTCATTGGGAAGACGAAGTTGTCTGGAACGGAGAAGACTTTAAACATAAAGTATGTTTATTTAATTATGTATTAAAGATCGACCGATTGATAGATATAAAAATGTTTTGCTATTAATCATTAATAGCACTATACAGTATTTTTGAGTTTTGCTATAAACTTGCTCAGTTTTATAAAACTGAATTTGAACTTGATCTGGCTCATAATTTGAAGGTTTGTGCTTAATTTTTAACGCTCGTTTTACGCTATTTTTTTTTCCCACCAAATCATCAGCATGGAATTCAGAATCATTTATTAAGCCATATCCTTGGTGATTGTGATTGATATCGGCGTATGATTTCAGCAAACAAAATTTCGATTTCAATTTAGAGGTCTATAATACACTTTAGACTAGACTAAATTCAAAAAAGGTCTTACAAAATGACACTGACGTCACTTTTAGGAATTATATGCAACCTGGCTAGTTTTACTGAAAAAAATACGCTGAATACAAATATCATGGTTGTCAAAGTCAGACTTGCTGTGGAAGTCCAATATGGCGACATGTATCAAAAACACCCAACTAACCTTTGAAACACTGTATTTTTATGTGAGGGGTAAATACAATTTGTGTGCATTGTGTCAGGTAACCACATAGTACAGTAGCCTTAATCTGTTTTTGTGTGGATGTATACATTATGTGTACATCTCTCAATAAGTTGGTTCCTATGGGCTTCATTAGTGGAATTCTGTACGAGGTCATCGGTTTTCCTCGAAACTCCATGGACCTGCCGGAGCAGAACGACACCTTGGACGACATACAGTATATGGAGCAACAAGGAAACCGTGAAGAGAGAAGCGAAATAGCTAGCTTGACCCCCATCAGGAAGCCTCCAAGCAAGGCAGCAAGGGAGAACACTTCAGAACACTGCTCAAGCTGCTACAGAAACAGCACCTTGCCCAGCACTACGAGTGGTCAGAGATCAGTAAAGTTATACGAGATAGCAGACAGTTAATAAGACTCCAGAAACCTGACTTGAATTTGGTTGAGTTAAATTTCGAAGAGAACACCAGTTATTCTGCGGAGAGCGGAATTAAGTATCAATGAAGAGGTTATCAAGCATTACAGACAGATAGTACAGAAGTTGAATGAAGAGTATGAATTTATTTTGGAAGACTGCAAAGCCCGCTTTGGTTCTGAGGCCACGAAGAAAAAAATCCAACGCGTGAAGTTTGTCGCGTTGGACTCCTGAAAAGAAAGCTGCAGACAGTCAACAACATTAAGAAAAACGAGACACCCACTACCAAGAGGCAAATAACACCTAGAGCAGCGTTTCTCAACGTTTTTCATGCCGCGACTCCTATGTCTTCTGGCCGGCGACCCCCCAAAGCACTTATCTTGTTTTTAATAAACGGTTTCGTTTCACTTTGTATGTGTTGAAGACTTCAGAAGGCTATTTAATACATACACCCCTCGGGCTCCCCATGTTGAGAAACCCTGCCCTAGAGGAAAAAGCAGACACTTTTCTGGTGTAGCAAAACATTATAAAAAACGAGAACTGTCTTTCAGCCAAACAAAACCTGATATAAATGAAAATTCATCTTCAGTCAACAATTCCCATAAGTTACATAGAAAAAGAAAGAGGAAAATAAGCAGATCCTCCACCATGAAAGTCAAAACTCACGATTCCCTCTTATAACCTGGCAAAGAATTCCACACACGAAAGAATTTCGTTCTACCCCACGCCAAAATCGAATACTGTGACCTTACCCTCATAAAGCTGTGAAACTTTTCAGATAACGTGGATAGGTATTGCCAGAGGGAACTATTTGTGATAAAACCAAATTTAGAGAAATACAAAATAGTCCTTCTAAAGTCAAAGAGAAGTGATACGTAACCAGCCATATGAGAACATACTCGTCATCTAAAGGAGATGTTAGAACTCATTAAAATCAATACAAAACCAAACCTGACCCCACAACAAAGACGTGCAATAAACAAAACTTAAATCAAGGAAAGACATCATTGTAAAATCTGGACCCTCGGACAAATCTGGGAACTTATCCTAGAAAAACAAGACCGTCAGAGAGGTATACCAAAATGACGAAAAAGTAATGGTAGAAAATAAACTTATGAACACTGAAGTACTAAAATAAATACACAGAGCTAAGTTAATCAACCATATTTCAAAATTGGCGAGGTTTTACCGAAGGTTCACACACACACAAAAAAAAAGGCCAGTCCCATAATTTCGGCATGCAACAGCGTGACAAGATATTTGGATAAATACTTAACACATTTGCAAAATGTACCCCAACTTCTACTCAAAGTATACATTGTCATTAGCTATCTGACAATCGTTAGTTTCTATAGGCGATGATGCATTAATTTATCTTACTTATTGGCTTTAATGTATTGTTAAACATCGAACCAAGCTGATTGAAATTCAATTACTAAAACATACTTTCGATTGCTACTCATATGTTTAATGCTTCAACCACGCAATACAAGTATACATTCAATACAACACATAAACTTCGTCTATATTTACTTCGTTCTTCACCAGCATCGTCCTTTATCCTTACATAATCCTTTAATATACGTTGGAATCCCGGACATAACAAAATTTACGTTACACATAAAAAAAATTGTATACAAGAATGTAAATATAATCTTCTTCCCATTGTTATTTCTTTTTAACAAAATACAACAATGTCCAAACTGTCTTTTCTGAATAAAATAAATTTAATTTAAAAAGTTTTAACAATAATAAATTTCTGCTGACAACAGCATTCACTGTCCCTTCGACAAAACATCAACCATATACATAATTACAATTACTGCTCCAAGAAAAAAAACATAATATCCTCCGACATCATTTTCTTTCCCTTACATCTCTTCAATTCAAACTTATCTGTACTTGTCCAAAACTGACTTCGCTATCTCAATATTATCATCTTCAATCATTTTCATAATCAACCCTTTAATTTGTATAAGCTCAGAATAGTTTATCCCAAACTCATATCCCATCGTCTTAATTGTTTGTATCATCTTGTCTTCTTTGGATTTGTTGTTCCGCTCTTTCTTCTTTTTCTTCTTCTTCACTTTACAGATATCTGACAAAGAATTTCTAACTTTGATCTCTTCTTCTTCCTCCAACAATCGACAGCCCTGTGTTGGTAGCTGTTGTTCTCCTTCGTTACTTTTTATTTGTGCCATACTATCAAACATAATACTCTGTCCATCTAAATATGGATCTACATTCTCCTTATCTTCTACAGTCGTCATTTACTTCTCCTGAGGATCATCCCAAACCACATATGGTGATAATTTCAACTCATTAATCTTTTCACCCATCTGGTCTTATAAACCTTTGAAAGCTAAGTGTATCCTCCGATGAAGTTTGTGTATGCAAGCTGGAGTTGGGAAATTTACTTGACCAATACCTATCGCTGTTTCACAAAACTCTATACACTCCTAATATCTCTTACTTTTATAACACGCAGCTGCATGTTATCATAACACGCAACATTGATTGGATCTATCTTTATCGCTGCTGTGTAATGTTCCGTAGCCTTGAAAAAGTCCCGAACCTGATAAGACTCATTTCCCCAAGTTCTATGTCTGTCAGCATCCAATATCTGAATCGAATCATTACTGGATTTCAAGTCACCTATGGTAATAGTTTATGCCTTTTCACTTGTTTTGTACTTATCCTTATGCTCATTCAAAACAATAGTATCATCTACCTGTTCCATGTGCACTGTTTCAATCTGCCCTTGATCAGATTTAGAATTGAATTCTTCCATTTGAATACCTACTTGAGACATTAAATAATCCGTTTGAATACCACAATCCATTAAGGCAATCTCATAATTACTTTCAGAACTCATATCCGTAACTAAATCAAAACCATATCCTTCGTCCGTTTATGTTTCCTTCGAAACACTAAAAATATTCTCCAAAATAATCACATTCCTAGCATCCACTTCCTTACTTACTTTCTCATTTATTTGTTTTCGAACTTGACCTTCCCAATTCGTGATCTCCTCATATATTGTTTTCATTTTTAGCTCCAACACCTCTATCCTCTCTCTAACTACCAATAAACTATGATTATTTGGAAACTTGATTTTTTTTACCCATTAAAACGCCTCTCCAATCTGGTGAAAGACGATCCAAGTCTCTTCTACCCAAAATAGGATGTACATTTGGTTGATTAGTTACCATAAATGACATGAGCTGTATTTCCTAAGAGAAAGAACTGAAATTCCCCAATTAATTATTCAATATTTTCATAATCTCATATATTAAAGTCGTGAGGTTTTCGGCCTTAGATGCAATTATATTCAATCATCAACAGAAGTTATATGGAAACATCAACACAAGCAAACCACATAATCATCATCATCAACTAACTTCTTTATTTAAATTCTCGATAAATACATATATCAATACGATAGCGCATATCAAACTAAACACACTGCATATTCTTCGGACTCTTTCTTCAAAAAGAACAACACATATTAAAGAACATATATATATAACGATTAATAAGCCCAGAAGCAAACTTCATACGTTAAAAACACAATATAAACTGAATAACCTAAAAACAAAAGCTTCGCATTGTTAATATTCAATTTCAACTAAAAAAATTCTAACAATGCCATATTTCAATTTTCATTATTAAATAAGAGATTAATTAATTCGAAACCAAACAATCATCTGCTAAATATAGCATTCACTCTCCCTTTATCTGAAATCATTCATCTTCTCTGTCTCATCTTGAAACTACAAAATGACGAAAATTTTCTGGCGCCTTCCTAATTCTACCTGAACGCTTAACATTCTCTCCCATTGTTCTGTCCCCAGAAACTGGAACTCCATTACCAACACGACATTATCCACATTATTACTATTTTGTCTCCTTTCGACTTGTTCACTTCTATTCGGCTCTATAACTGTCTTTCTTCGAGTACCTCTCTTCCTTCTTCTGAACTACCTAAATCTTCAGTATTACGTAAATTTACATGCTTTCCTACATAAATCCATGTGTTGTCTTCATTAACCTTCTGCGTCCAATTTTTATTCGGAAACCATAGTTGATGTTATGATAAATTCCCTCTTTTCGATTAACCCATACCACACAAGTGTTAATGCCGTTACTTCTAATCAAAGTTCCTGGAATAAATTTTGAACGTCGCTCACGATCATTTAACACCCAAACTGTTAAATTGCTATCCCCATTTCGTGTTTTCGACTGTACATTATAATCAACATTTGTCTCCCTGATTAAGGAATATTTTGTCCGTGGTTCATATTTTAAGACCAAAGAAGGAGGTGACTTTCCAGTTCTTTTAGTTGGCAAACAACGTAAATCATTCAGAATGTCTGTTAACCAGTTTTGCACTAACTTGTGAATCCCTACCTGTTCCTTTTCTAACCACTTTCTATTTAAAGCCCTCTTTATTATCTGAACCACCTTTTCTGCCAATCCATTACTTGACAGGTTGTGGCGGCGAGTGCATTAAATTTATTCCATGTTGAATGCAAAACCTCTCAAACAATTGACCGTTAAACGGTGGACCATTATCTGTCACCATCGTGCCTAGATATCCATATAGACTGAAACACTCATTCAACTTTTTACATGTCTCTTCTGTATCAGTAGATTTCACTAACCAAGCACATAACAAATTGAAAAACTATTTATACAAATAAGAAAAGTCATTCCTTTCCATTGACCATGGTCCAAGTGTACGCTATGAAACTCCTGTCTCGGCTTGGGGCAGGCGTGAAAAAATTTCCTCGCTGGTTTATTTCTGGTAGCATTACACTGTTCACATTCATCCACAAAGTCCGTAATATCCCTTTCAATTCCTGGCTTGAATCAACACTAGATCCTTAACCAAACCCAACAATTTATTATAACCAGATGATTTTGATGTATAAATTCTAAATATTTTTGCCTAAGTACCCGAGGTATTACCAAGCGGCAACCCCACATAACACAATTATTCTGTAAAGTCAACTGTGTTTTCTTATTAAAATACCCATATGCTTCAGTATTTTTCATGTTATCCTGTAACTTCTCAGGCCAAGCGACTAGAATCCAATTTTTGATTCAGCGGATCAGTCTGTGTTTTCTTCCATTTGACATCTAAGAATAGGAGGCAGTTCTATAATAGCAACGTAATCCTGTGAAATCTTACTATCACCTGTTTCGCCGTTTAAAGGTAATCTTGAGAGAAAATCTACCACTTCAACCTTTTTAGTATATTCGATCTTAGAGTCATAAGCCGCAACTGTTAAAGCCCATCTCTGCAATCGAGGACTGACCGTGTTTCGTATATATCCTTACCCTCAAACATTAGTTTAACTGGTAAAGAATGAGTTTAAATAGTAAAGTTCCTACCATACCCAAACTTATGAAAACGCTTTACTGCCACTACCAACGCCAATGCCTCCCTTTCAATTGGGCATACCTCTGCTCGACTTGGGATAATGTCGCTGAAATACAACTAACTGCGTTCAATTGCCCATCTACTTTATTGAATAGAACTGCCCGTATTCCAAATTGACATGCATCTGTCATAATTATTGAATCTGCCTCTGGATCAAACGGATGTAAAATTTGAGCACTCTGTACTGCTTGTTTCACGTCTTCACACTCCTTTGTATGTTCGGTAGTCCACTGCCATGATTGATTTTTCTTCAATAATTTATATAGATTTAGAATCCTGGAGGATAGACGTGGTATATGTCGATGATAAAAACCGATCATCCCAAGGAAGAACTTAAGTTGTGTCAGATTCGTTGCAAGAGGACATTCCAAAATAAGCTCTAATTATTCAGGAGGCACTGCTGAAACTTCAAATCCTAAATAAGTAATCTTTTGTTCGAAGAAGCCACATTTCTCTTTGCGTACTTTCACATTGGCTTTCTGAAAACGTTGTAAAACCTGATGGACTCTATTATAGCATTCCTCTATATCCTTTCATATAATCATTCCATCATCTAAATAACAAAACACACCAGAAGTGTCTCTTAATAGCTCATCCATAAATCGTTGACAAATTTGCGCTGAACTATTTAATCCAAAAGGAAGCCTGGTCTGTTGAAATAAGCCCTATGGGATATTGATTCCCAGATATGTACGCGAATCCGGATGTATCTCAAGTTGAAAATAAGCTTACCTTAAATCTAATATCGTGAAATACTTTTGATGATATGCATATGCAATTGATATGATGATATCAATTTCCCCATACAGTTGATGTAGAATGTCTTCAATTGTTGGCAATGGGTATATGACCTTTTCTGTCACTTTATTAAGTGTTCTGAGATCTAGACACAACCTAATATCATTGTGCTTTTTGCGTACTGTTACCAGCGGAGTGGCTCAATCTGTATATTCTGTTGCTTGAATTATTTCCTGTTTCTGTAAATTCTGAGATTTCTTTTGTGTGGCAGTTCTTAATTGGAATGGAACATTGTAATATTTGCGAAAGATAGGAATTGTTCCTTGTCTCACAGGGATATGAACTTGATGTCCTGTGATGGATTTAGTGATATCACCCAAAAAGACCTCACCATATGTATACAACAAAGTATTTGTCCTGTCCTGTTTGACATCTTGCACTGAATTAATCGCAGCAGGTCTTTGAATCATTGTATCTGCTAATATATTATTTCGCCAAGTAGGCCAAATTATATCTAGCCAACTTCGTCCAATTATTGGTCTCAACGTCGCTTGATCCACAATAATAAGTGATAGTTTGTGTATTGCTCCCCAATGCTCAAGTGATAATTTATGTATTGCTCCCCTATGCTCAACTTTCAGCTGTAACTCTCCTAGAACTTGTAAATTAGAATTGCTTGCACATCGTAGACACCGAGAAGGAGGTTGTAATACACGATACTGAAAGTACCGTAACGTTTATAAAAGTGGAGATAACTACCGAAACTGAGGCTCTTCTGTCAACCTCAAAATCAATACAAATGTTATCACATAATAAATAGGTTGTACGCATTGCATCACCGAACGAACTTTCTCGTGTAACATTCGTACGTCATTTCTTTTTGTCAACGATATGTATTTAATTGTTCTGCGTGCTGCTCCTGTATCTTGGTTCAAAACACGCTGACCAAACAATATCCTCTTCATATTTTGATACCACCTTCTTGTGCTTAACCATAACATACAGAGAACAAGTAGCTTATTACGTACTATTACATCTAATGCCAAAAGCTAAGCATTCATTTTGCCTTGCGTCATTTTGACCGTTACACCGTACTGCGCCACTGCTATATTTCCTAAGAGAAAGAACAGAAATTATCCAATTAACTATACTTCAATATTTCCTTAATCTCATACATTACAGTCGTGAGGTTCTCAGCCTTAGATGCAATTATATTCAATCTTATATAGAAACATCAACACAAACAAAACACGTCATCATCATCAACTAACTTCTTTACTTAACTTCTTGATAAATACACATATATAAATACGATAGCACATATCAAATTAACACAATGCATATTCGTCAGACTCCTTTTTCAAAAAGAACAACATATATTAAAGAACATAACGATTAATACGCCCAGAAGCAAACTTCATACGTTAGAAACACAATATAAACTGAGCAACCTATAAACAAAAGCTTTATCATTGTTAATATTCAATTTCAACTAAAAAACCCAACAATTCCATATTTAAATTTTCGTTATTAAATAAGAAATTAGTTAATTCGAAACCAAACAATCATCTTCTGAATACAGCAAGCCGTTAAACATTAATTGTGCACTGAAGTAGCAAAACTCATGGGATAGCATGTCACTGATTCGCGGAAAGACACCACCTGTGTTCCACGCTCCCTGCAGGGCTCCGTGACGACTGCAGTTGTGTGTGAAACCTTGTGGGAAGTGGCTGTGAGAGCCATGTGAAATGCAACGTTTTGGTGAGTTGACGCCATTCGAACGGGGCATTTTGGTGGGTGCCCGACGCATGGGAAATCGAATTTGGCGGTGATGCAGGAATTCTGCTTCATACGTTCAACTATGTCCAGAGTGTACCGAGAGTGATTGGATGAAGGCGTCCATCATCATCCACAACAGACACCATACCGGGCGTCCAGCTGCCCTGAATAACCGAGACCGGCGGCACTTGGGATGAATGGTCAACAGAAACAGAAAGGCGACAGTGAAGGAAATCACGGCCTAATTAAACACTGGCCGCGCTAAAAACGTTTTCTTCATTCTTTATTCTCTTTACATCCGCAACAGAGAGGATTACAGGTTTTACGTTACAATCGTATACATTATATTAAATATGGTATAAAAAAATATTACTTAAAACTAGAATGTTTAAAAAATGAAAGGTAGAAAAGTCGCCATAAAGATAAGAGAGAAAATATGAAAGAAAAATATAAAAAGGAATACAAAAGTAATGTTGGTAATAAATGATGGAGATTGGATTGTATTAAGTTGAAAAACAGATTTACGAGTGAAGCAGATATACAAGGTAACATTTTCAAAGATTATATAAAACTTTCGAACAATGATAAATCATTTGCGTTATAGATTTACATAAAATTACATAGTTTCTAGTCCAATAATCTAATTTAAAATATTGACCTGTCGTAAAGTGATTTCAAAATATGTATATATTCGGTGTAAAATCCATATTAATTAATTTAGCTCATACCCGTAACTAAAAGCTATCTTCAGTTATTGTAGATTTTGCAGAGTATAAAGGTATGCAATTTTTAAACACGTTGTTGAAATACAAGATATAACAATATTACTAAAAACTATAAAGGTAAGAAAATAAGATTAGAAAAGTTACTAAATATGTTAAAGATAATTATAAAAAGAAAAGGAAATAAGTATTGAAAGGAATAACAATTGTGATAACATATCTGGTGTAGTAAAAAGTAATCCATTATTTTTGCATGACATTGAAGGCTTGACTTACCATAGTTAGAATGATCCGATTTAGGTCACATATGCGCCGTTTTGTTCGATAACGTGTTGCCATTTGGAAGGTAATATCATGATGCCTCTCTCATAGAAGCCCTTGTCCCTATTGGCAAAAAATTGAGACAGTCGATGTTCACAAGCCTCTCTTGAAGCGAATTTTGCACCAGCAAATTTCGCCATGGACAGGAACAGATGGTAATCACTCGGTGCCAGGTCCGGACTATAAGGTGGATGCATAAGAACCTCCCAACCAAGCTCCCGGGGCTTCTGGCGAGTCACTATCGATGTGTGTGGCCTGGCGTTGTCCTGGTGGAACACAATGCCTCTCCTATTGGCCAAAGCTGGCCGCTTCTGGGCGATTGCTGCCTTCAGACGGTCCAATTGTTGACAGTATAGTTCCGAGTTAAGGGTTTGGCCGTAGGGGAGCAGCTCATAGTAGATAATTCCCTGCCAATCCCACCAAACACACAGCAAAACCTTCCTGGCCGTCAATCCTGGCTTGGGCACCGTTTGCGCCGGCGCACCGCGCTTCGACCACGACCGTTTTCGCGTGACGTTGTCGTAAGTGATCCAGTTTTCATCACCAGTCACCAACCGCTTCAGAAATGGATCGCTTTTGTTGCGATTCAGCAGCGATTCGCAGATGGAAATTCGGTCCATGAGGTTTTTTTGCGTTAACTCGTGTGGCACCCATACTTCAAGCTTCTTTTTGTATCCAGCCTTATGCAAATGGTTCCACACGGTTTTTTGTGGAATGTTTAGCTCTTGGGCAATCGAAACAGTGCTTACATGACGGTCGGACGCGACAATGTCCATGATTTTATCGACATTTTCGACACGTGGCCTTCCAGTGCGTGGTACATCTTTGACGTCAAAATTACCGGCACGGAATCGACGAAACCAAAATTGCGCGTAATTGGCTGTTACAGTATCAGGACCATAAACACTATTCACATTTGCAGTTGCCTGGCTTGCGTTTTCGCCTTTATCGAAGAAAAACTGTAAAATATAGCGTATTTTCTCTTTGCTAGTGTCCAGTTTGACGCGTTCTCACACAACACTGAGTCAACTCATCACAACTATCTGAACAGTGTTTGTAGTACGCAATCTCATCGTTTGAACGCCATCTCGTTGAACCCGATCGGACTTATACAACGCGAGATACAGATCACTGAAGCCATCTATTGGCAAAATAATGGATTACTTTTTACTACACCAGATATAAATTGTGTATAAGACATAGAGTGTCATAAAGGAAAAACAGAAGAAAGTTAAGAAAATGTCATGAAGAAAATGTACAAGGGTGTTCCGTATCAAAGATAATATATAAATTTGAATACATCTTAGATTTACTTTTGTAATAGATTTAGCTGAAGATTACTGATTCTGCTATTCAAATCATGCAATTAAACTAATTTGCAAGCGTTACAACATCTGTCTGATAAAACTTAGAAAATATGTAAATTTCAATGCAAAATCAATATTACTATTTCTTTGTACCATACTATTGTGTCTTTTACAAATCCTGACCATCGGGGAGCTTATGTGCATCAATATATTAGAAAACTGTATGTATAATGGTAATTTTTTACGCACTGATAGTCTGCCGACATTAAAATTTATTTTTTCTAACCACAGTCAATATTACCATTCACCAATTTATAAAGGAATACGTGTTCCGCTAATTCTCTGCTTTTAGATAAGAAGTCATATTGAAAATCTTCCAGTAGGCTATTATAAGAGATACTCTCTTTCTATGATGTTTTAAATTTTCTGAAATAAAGGTACCTTAAAAAAAAATTCTGAACTTCCTCCAATTTTTCAATGAAGTTTTTGGAGGAAGGGGACCAGACCAGAGATGCATACTCTAATTTACTTCTTACAATACTATTGTAAAGTGCTATAGGAACCCTAATGTCGTTGAAGTCCTTTGTATTCCGAATTACAAACCACAGTAATTTGTAAGTTTCATTAGTAAGTTTCTCAATATGATCTTCAAATGTCACATTTGCTATTCAAAATTACACCAAGATCTCTTACCTGATTAATCCTACCTATTTTATTGTTGTTAAGTTTATATTCAAATTCTGTTAAGTTACGTTTTTTAGTAAAATATATAGTATTACATTTTTTTACGTTAAAATACAACTTATTTCTTATATTCCAACTATAACAATTATTGAGATCTTCCTGAAGTTTGTTACAACTGTGTTCGTCAACTACGTCGATGAATAATTTTACGTCATCTGCAAATAATAGGCATTTGGAATGCTTTATCTCCAACGGTAGATCATTTATAAATACTTGGAATAATAGTGGCCCCAAATTTGAGCCTTGAGGTACTCCTGATGAAACCTTATAATAGCTAGATTTCGACATTCGGTACGAAACGTACTTCTTTCTATCGGATAAATATGATCTCATTAAATTTATTAACCTTGCCGACATGCCATAAGTGTTCAGCTTTGTAAACAGAAGACTATGATCAAGTTTTTCAAATGGCTTAGAGAAATCTAAATATATTGCATCGACAGAACGGTTAGAATTTAAATATTCAGAATTAAATTGAGTGAAAGTTGACAAATTAGTTATGGTTGATCTATTTCTGTAGAAACTATGTTGGAAAGGTAAAATGAATGGTTTTACATGACTAAACATTTTTTCAAATAAAATTAAATCAAGTAGTTTAGCAGAGGTAGGTAAAATAGGTATTGGTCTGTAGTTTTCCAAATTTGCTTTGTTACCAGACTTAAATATTGGGCAGACTCTACTTATCTTCCATAGATTCGGGAATATAGAATTGCCAAGTTAAAAATAGAAAATAGTAAAAGTTTTTCTAATAGTTCACTATACGCTTTATAAACATATACAGGAATTCCATCAGGACCACAAGTTCGACTGGATTTTAATTTCTTCACTGCTGTTACATAATCTCTGCTAGTTATTTCTTTTATATCTAAATTGTAATAAGCTCAGAAATCATTTTTGCATCTATAACTTCATCAGATTGCCTACCATTATATACAGGGTGTAACAAAAGTCCTTTGTCATAGGCCAACTTGGTTATGAGTACAGATACGAAAACATGTTAGAGGGAAAAGTGAATGGAAATGATCGGTTTGCAATCTAAAGTAGTTAAATTTTCCAAATCGGACCAGCCGTTTGGGCTCCACACTGGTGGAGCGCCCAATGGGAACGAAAAATGCAACGTTGCCAGTCGTACTGTGATAATCATAGGCACATTATGTCTTGTAGTAATGAAACGGAAAGCAAGGAAGAAGTATGCCGGAGGAAAGGACAAGAATACGACACATCTCGGTTGCAATCATTACCATAGTAGGGTTCAGGAGGGATAGGGGTAGGGGTAGGGGTGATGGAATTCGTAACGCGTTGAAAGTTGGCGTGCAAAATAATGTAATGATGTGAAATACAAACGACATGTGCACTAGAAACTCTTGCTTACAAAATGTACTAGACAGGATGCACTATCCACTAAGAAAGACAAGTACATAGTACGAGGGGCGTTCCATATTGATTTACACTTTATTTTTTTTTACACTTATAAGAACATTTATGCCTCGGCAGATACATCCACTTTCTCAACATAGTCTCCATTAAGAACTACACACTTGCGCCACCGATGTGGCAACTTCTCTATACCCTCTACGAACCACTTTTTTGTGATGTGTCTACGCAGCGGTTTCTTCAATGCCTCGAAGAGGTGGTAATCAGAAGGGGCCAAGTCAAGAGAATAAGGTGGGTGTGGCAGCACCTGGAACCCTAGCTCATTAATGGCAGTCGTGGTTACCCGACTCGTGTGGGGACGAGCGTTGTCGTGTTGCAAGAGCCCATCTTTCGCCCATTTTCCTGGTCGTTTCCTCTGAATTGCACGGAGGAAACTCCGATGCGTTCTCACCTATGACTCGCTGTTAATGGTGGTTCCGGGTTCCAGCCAGTCAATGAGTATGATTCCATCCTTGTCCCAGAAGACTGTAGCCATGCGTTTGCCTACGAAGGGCAACACAAATAGCATTTAGAAAACATGGCACATCCGTCATTTTTCGTTCAACTATGATGATCATTATAGCCTGAATTTACAATAGGGCAAACAAAATGGGGTCCCTTTTCTACATTACAGTAATTGAATTTATGTTATCTTTAGGGCTAGGATAATTACACATTTTGCATATTGCATATGTAAATGCATATTTAAGGATTTTTAACGTAAAATGAATATTTCATATGCAGGTGCATTATGTTCGAAAATAAATCGATGAGCATATTTCTGTACGCATACCAACACCGAGAATATAATGTATTACTTTTCTTCTTCTTTGTTTTTTCTGTATCTTTTCTTAGCCTTTTTTCTTCATTTTTTTGTTTTTTGTGAAATGTAATAACTAGCCCATTGTCACCTCAACAATCAACTAAGGAACACGTGCAAGTTTCTTTTCGCTTGTACGTCTATTTTTCCCTCCCCTCCAGTCTACCTTGCGCGGGTGCAAAAAGCGACAACCGCTTTGTAATTTTCAATCAGACACTTTTCAGAAGAACACTGGCGAGTTAACAATTACTGATTGCTTGCTGCCAGTGTTGTGAAGTGTCTGTCATGAACGGTCGTATACGAGCGGTTACCAGGAAAGACGGGACGCTGAAACGAAAAAATGAAGTTGTGTGCCTCGGATCCGAAGCAAATGAAGTTGTCATTTCCAAATTCCACTGCCCAAGATCCACATGTGTCAGCGACATATACCGAAGGTATACAACAACAAATAAAATATTTTTATATACAGCAAACTCCCGATTATCCGTGTGCGTATTATCCTGTTTGCTGATTATCCGTTCCGAGTTCGGTGTATTTTTAAAATAGAAAAAAATATTAGTTTTGAAGTATTCTCTTATAATAAGAACATTTTTTTCTTTTATTGGGTTTTCAAGGGTTATTTTGTCGGAGTCGCTGAGATGAATATTGACACTTTTAATGTTCAGGTTTCCCCATCCCCTTTAAGTGGGAGAGGGTGACAAAAATAATCGTAAACGACCAATGCTAATGTCGAATCCATAGTTTTCTTTGCGGGTCGCTGAGATGAATAGTGATACTTTGTATGTAGTTAACGTTCGTCCTCCACTCCCTGGGGCGGGGAGGGAGGGGTGGGAACAAAACCAATTTAGGGTAAGCATCCACCAACTTTTAGTATAATTGTAACCAGATACATCGCAGATCCCATTCATCAAAACGGGAGCAGGAACTGTTTGTAAATAATTCCGATTCTTTTTTTCGATTTTTCTTCCTCTTTTTCAAGTCATACGTATCAGATGCTGTTGCGACACATGGTCAGTGGTTTACTAATCGCTATTCCTATCTTGTTGGACTAGGCACATTCAGCTTTTGAGCCAGTCAAAGTGACAATATTAATCTCACTTATTCCAAAAATGATGGATTTGACACTAATATTGGTAGTTTTCGATTATTAAAATTTAAAATGACACCCCATTCCCTATGTTTTCCTTATGGGGACTTTCCACCCCCATATCTCAGCCCAGGGGTGATCTAGAGACCTGGAACTGGCTATTTGGAGCATGTCTCCGACAGCTTTAAAACATGTTAAAATTCATGATCCTATCTATAGTGAACACGTTAGGGTGTGTTCACTATCCCAAATATCGCCCCTGTTCCTAATATCGCCTATGTGTGTTTCCAAGCTACTATTGTATTTGTACTATCTATGAGTTTATATGGTTATCGTAAAGGTGAAACGTAGCTTTAGCGGGGAACTTCCTATCAGTTATAGCGAATACAGTGTGGCGTCTGAAGTTTTCTGAGGTTGTGGTTGTGAAGAACAGTTTTTAGTCTCCAATCACTCCAGGAAATGACCAGGTAAATGATTTCAAATCATAATTTCGAGTAGATCACTTGAAAGTGTATTAAATTAGGATTCTAACGGTGTTATTGATTTCGGAATAAAGCTGTGTTTATTAAAGACTGTTTCTTATATATTTCTTATTTCGTATTCTAAACAATGTTTTCATTAAAAATATTTCGTTTATAAGCATAATTGCATATGTGATGAGGAAAATTCTAATTGATTTGGGAAAACCATTGTTTTGTTTTGTATCCTGAACACCAAAAATGTGGTGTTTGGAATAATGTATTTCTGTCTTCGGTTATTTATGTTGCTACTACAACTAAACGCTAAATCTGTCGAACTAAAATAGTTATTGTTTGTCCGTCACTTGGTAGTAGTAAAAATTAAATTACTTTGTGGGAGAAACAATGAGCTATCATGTTAGTTATTTGTTGACTGACCTCATTCACAACTATTGACCCTGTAGTTTGTATTCCATAAACAAAACACGGGACATTTTAGCGTTCCGGCAAACGCTTTTGGGACACCGGGACAGAACTATGAGAAAGGGACGATCCCGTATTTTACGGGATGTATACGACTCCTACCGTGGGGCTCCTTCCGACACTGCCTCTTTCCACAGAAACCACGTTGTCCAGCGCTGTCCTTGCTGATCTTCTTCCATGTTGTTCGCTCACGTACTTACAGCTGTTGGTGAAATGTGCTGCAGGGTACAGGAATTACACGTCTCTGTATTGTTCTTCCACCTGAAGGCAGACCTAAGTACTACTTCCTTCCAACTTTCAGGACGAGCGCAATGGTGGACCCTAAAAGAAGAAAAAAAATTTAAGTGTAAATCAATATGGAACGCCCCTCGTACATACCACATGCAAACATGTTTCTCGTTTCTAGATGCAACACGCCTGCGTACCACTGCAACAGGTGCTCAAATTGGTTTCCCTCCTGCTGGTAGCACATGTTGATACGTCGACGTACACACACACACGCCGCAGTGTTGCAGGTGTTATGTCCCTTCGCGCTTGCCTGATAATCTCCTTCAGCTGATCCACGGTCGAGGTCTGGTTCGATACACAGCAGACTTCAGATACCCCCACAAGTAAATGTCTAGTGGTGTGAGGTCAGGTGACCTGAGAGGCCACTCCACAAGACTCCTGCGACCAATCCATTTACCACGAAGCGCCTCGTTTAGCCACTGTCGTACTCTACGGCCGTAATGTGGCGGTGCCCCATCCTGCTGGAAATAAACAAACGCCTAGATGCCAAGGGCATGTCATCAAGATACGGCCGCAGTGTGGTCTCCAGATGCTGTAGGTATTGGTCAGATGTTAACCTGTCGGGCAGGAACACGGGTACGAACAAAACAGTGCCGTGTATCCCACACCACACATCACTTAATGATCAGTTTGATGGTGAGCTTCACAGCTATGTGGGGCGTATCACGAGACCAGTACACAGCGTTGTGTCTGTTGACTGTACCGTTAAGATGGAGAGTTCCCTCATCGCTGAATAGAATGCCATCCTCCAGATTAGGATGCTGCAGTCGTGTCTACCGGAACTATTCACATAACTCTGTTCTTCTGTCTGTGTCATTTCCATGCAACTCCTGAACAAAATGGAGCTTGTAAGAATGATATCGTTCACGTGACAAAATTTGGGAGACAGACATATCGTATGGCTCACGCAAGCCTCTTGTCCAACCTTCCGTGTTGATCGTTCTGGGACTCATTGTCACCTTGGCAAGCACATCAACACTCATATCGCCAGACGTTGCACTTCGCGGTCGTCCACTACGGGGCCTGTCCGCCGCGCTGCCTATCTCTTGTAATCGTTTCATGAGTATCGAAATGAGTTGCTGGGACGGTGCTCTCTGGTTTGGATGACGCCTTTGATACTCTGCTGCTACTTCCCGTCGACTCATTCAACCTGCATGAAGGAGAACCATTTCAGCCTTTTCCTCCATTGAACACATTGCACTTTCTGAAAACACACCAGCCACAAAGGAACCCGATAGAACAGAAACACACGCAAATTATCTTACAGAGGTAGCATTCGACACGACAAGGACACACAGCCACGTTGCATAGGCACACACCTCCGATTGCTACGTAACACAAGTTAATTTACCTTTTTCCTCCCACGCTTGTAGACAAATTATGAATAACTTACATACCACCACCATGCTGACCTTTGAGGAAAAACGAAAACGCAAGGAGGTACAAAAAAAAAAAAAAAGACAGCTATACAACTATTAAAAAGAATATCACACAAGTACGAGATACGAAACGACGTGTCTTCCAATGCACAAGTTATTGCTATTAAGCTACTAGTCACCTATTTTGTATTGCACGTATCTGAGACTGAGCAGGTTCGAAACCGAAGACCATCCCAATGAAGGTATCCATGTTGTGTCTTACTTTCATAATCCCAATAACGAATTTTAGGGTCCGGCGTCGTGAAGTGGCGCCGCCATCGCCCAGTCAGTTTTACTGGCTGCAATCAGCCCTGGCAGCTGCCACCATCGTTGCTGCCTGTGGGAAGTCCAACAGCAGGGCTAGAGTGCTTCTCTGTTGAGAATATTTACTTCCCACTTGCGTAGGGGATTGGCGACCTCAACGCAGGTCTACGGACCGCAACGTGATGCATCATCACATAGCCCGAGCAGCAGACCATCGCTGCTCGTATACGGCGTAGGGACTTGGCGACCCCATCGTCCAGTCGGCTTATGCTGGTTGCAATCAGCCACAAATGGCGTAGGGTATTGGCGACCCCATCGTTGAGCTGGCTTCTGCTGGCTGCAATCAGCCCTCGCAGCTAAACACCTACGCTGCTTGAAAGGAAAACCAGCAGAGAGGAGTTACATTCACATTCATCTCATTTTCATCCACAGATGATCATCATTTCATCTCCTCTTGTGCTGTGAGTTGCGCCTCCGCGCAGTGACCAAGGATGTAACAGGATGTACTTTCATTGACGATGGCCCCTGGGCCCAGGGGAAAGGGGGCGGAACTATTGGATAGCGCCTAGTTCTTAACAGCAGATTCTTGGATGGTCTATCTCGTTTAGACTGGGAAGTGCGCCATTAGGGAGCTCTTCGGACCTTTGGTCTCGCCAACACTCTGGGAGAGTGGGTGTCCCAAGTATCCATCAGTCGGGAGTGCAAGTGATTTCGGCGCGAAGTCATTGGACTTCGCCTCAAATTCCAGCTTGCTGACAAGGGTGTTGAGGGTAGTACCCGGCAGCCTCGTTGACTCCTCAGAACGAAGACGGAGAAGTGTGGGAATTTACGGCTTTAATTCACCATGGCTCCACCACATCCTAAAAATCAGTCGCCTTCGCCAAAAGGAAAGCAGAGAAAGAAGAGACAGAATGAAGAGAAAGTCACTGATGCAAGTAAGAAGGCGCATACAGCTAATGAATCTACCAGTGACAAGGAAGATAAACTACAAGTAGAGGAACACAAGTATCGTACCAACTATCACACGATATCTTGTAATTAAAGTAAAGAACGAAACAGACAATCCAGGTGGTTTGAAGAAGATATCCCCTTTCATAATTCAAAGACAACTTACTTATGTTGCAGGCGAGCTACACAATGTTAAAAAGCTTCGGAATGGCACCTTATTAGTGGAGACATCTACTGACAAACAGACTCATAATCTCCTGAAGATGACATCAATTGGAACTCTTGAAGTTGTAGTTGAGCCACACCGCCAACTCAATTTTACACAGGGCGTAATAACTTGTTGGGATCTTCAAGATGTTCCTGAAGAGGAGATTAAAAGAGAACTCGCCAGTCAAGGCGTAGTCAATGTCAATGTCAATCAACAGCAGAAAGACTGGCCAATTACAACCCACAGGATCATTAATTTTGACATTTGCCATGCCTCATCTTCCTAAGGACGTGAAGGCTGCTTTCTATTGCTTACCTGTCCGTTCTTATATACCAAGTCCACTCCGCTGTTTTAAATGTCAACATTATGGACACACCAGCACGTCATGTAACGTGACCTCTGCTGTATGTGCAATTTGCGGAACCAGTAGCCATGG
>JAGDQP010004928.1:10401-23936 GCA_022664845.1 Lepisma saccharinum | reverse complement strand
AGATTAAATTACTATAACTTCAGGCACGAATGACTAACTGCAGCTTACATGGAGGAAAATCTTCTTCTTATTGTTATTTCTTTTTAACGAAAATACAACAATGTCCAAACTGTCTTTTCGGAATAAAATAAATTTAATTTAAAAAGTTTTAAACAATAATCAATTTCTGCTGACTACAGCAACATTTTCTCATGCAGTTGTTACCTACTCTACTGTAATGACTTAAAAACACTTCAGAGTTTCAGTAGAAGATCAAAAAAGTTAAAAGAATTCACCGAATAGGTATATTATTTACTACAGATATAAAGATCTTATACCCAAGTACACACAGTACAAGGGGCATGGAATTAGATTAAATTACTATAACTTCAGGCACGAATGACTAACTGCAGCCTACATGGAGGAATTGTGACTTGTGAAGATGGATCAGGAAATTCTAATCTATAATTGCAGTAGTGCTGACAACAAGAAATTCCTTAAAAAGTAAGGCACGGGTATTGAAACATCTGTTTCTGTAGCCTATGCGAACATGTATGTATATGCTAAACTAACATTAACTGATAAAGGCCCTGTGAAGCCTGTACTTGAATATAGATATGTTGATGACGTAGCAATATTTTCTGGGAAGGAAGAACATCTACAATCTTTCTGCATAAACATCTACATAGAAATTTGCGCAAGAATGCAAGACGACTTAAATCGAGCCAAAGTAGGATTAATTTCCTTGACGTTACATTAGGGAAGAGATTAAACGAACGTCTGGAAACGGACGTATATTACAAACCTATCACAAAACATGAATTTTTGTACGCAGTCGAGGCATAACCAGGTGCCCTAATAAACTCACTGATTAAAAGTCAGGGGTTACGTCTGAAAAAATTGTAGGCATTGAACAAAAACTAAGGAAGTGATTACAAAAAATGGAAACTGCGTTTATTGCTAGATAGTAGAAGAGGAGTTGTTTAAACTAAGAATTTTCGGAACCAGTCAACCAAAAGGCGAAAAGCAGAGCAAAATCTGGAAACAATATTGTTTCAGTAGAATACTACCCAAACTATGAGGACAAACTGAACAAACCAATTCAAAACTGTTAGAAGGAATTCAAGAGGAATGTGACAGATAGAACTCGTGAGTGCGGATACCAAAGACCCATCGCTAATCACATATAAGAGACCGAGGAACTTCAAACAATACCTAACACAAGCATGCTTCATAAAAATAAATGGTGATGTGCAAGATTTAACCAAGATAGAACCCAACAGAGTGGAATTGGGTTAACGACACGCCAAGACACAGTAAAAAAAAAAAAAAAAGTCATTGGCAAACATGAAAATGGCCGTTTTGAGGACCAAAACCTCTTACTATACCCAAGATATAAATGAGAAGTGGTGGGGAGAACAGTAGATGAAAATCACTAAGTGAATCCAGTGATGGGTGGTATTACAGAATTCAGAGAATCTGGGCATCATGGAAGAAACCGACAGAGTAATAGGAAACCTCAATCTCAAAAAAGAAAACGAGGAAGCCACATGTACCAAAGGTCAGACAGGAGAGAGCTGGAACAGAAGCGGGAGGTTGACCGCAAAATTAAAACATTCAGAAACCAAGGAAAATAATTGAAAACGAAAATAAATTAAAAAACCAATCAGAGAAACAAATGGATTTGAAACTAGAATTTAAAAGAGAAATCGATCCACTTGTACAGGAATCCAATAATGGGGTTCATAGGAACCAACTTATTGAAAGTTGTACACTTCCATACATAAACAGATTAAGGCCTACTGCTCTGTATAATAACCTGACAGTTGGCAGGTGGTGTACATTTAATGCACACAAAAATACACCTCTTACATAAAAGTAAACAGATAGGAAAAGGTCTTAGATAATGAGCAGAAGGTCCTAGATAATGAGCAAGCATAGTAAAAACACGACGACACTGACAAGTAAACGCTCTTGCCTAACAATCGGGGATTCAGACATCCTATATATATTCTGAAAGCATACAACCAGAATAGTATAATTTTGGAATTCTAGCGCCAGACGCCAAAGGGTATAAAAGTTATGAGGATTGAAAGTTAACAGTGTAGTCTATGGAAAAACATATACAGAAGCAATTTCTATTGATTGAAGCATTTTCAAACAAATATAGGTAATTTATCACACACACAGAAACACATTATCGCCTATATATTAATTAAAAAGCAAACTACAAAAAACTGTTTTATTTGAACTTGAAACATGGTTTTTTATGGGAAGTCAGTTCACACGTTAAACATTGGCAATGTTTTTGGATTAACAGTCAATGTGTAGATTCGAAATGATAGCATGAATCATAGAAACATTCTGTTCGCAGTGTGCACACTTAACAAAAGCTAATTTGTTACACTTGAAACACTTGTCGTCGACGATGGAGTCAGAGCAGAAGTCATGTGGAGAAGTCCACGTTCCAGGCTCATCAAGGTAATCGAAGAAAAGTCAGAAAAATAAATTGCTCATTTCCACACAGTCTGCTCATTTCCATACACCCTTTGCCGTCTGCCGCTAGGATTCCACATTTATACTACTCTGGTTGTGTACTTTAAGAACATATATACCATGTCTAGGTCCCCGATTATTTGGAAAGAACGTTTACTTGTGAGAACTAGTAAAAATGTAAAACTTCATGTAAAAATGTTTGAATCAACAATTTATCTCAAATTTTGACCAGAAACACTTGTGTTGTTCTTTTTTCTAGAGGCTAGTTTGGTGTTTGTAGTCCAGGCCGCCATATTGGATTTCCAGAGCAATTCTGACTTTAGCAACCATGTTATTTGTATTCAGCGTACATTTTTCAGTAAAACTAGCCAGGTTGCCTATAATTCCTCAAAAATGCGTATGGGAGTTGGAATTCCTGAAAATAGATTAGTCTTCTTGTATTTGGTACTGGTAACAATCAGTGTAGTGTGGGTGGCTGGCTAAAATTAGCTTAATTTGATTTTTGGGAACAACGTCTTGGTGGGAATGAAAAAAAAAAAGAGTTAACTGTTTGTGATTAGAATAAGGTACAATTTGAAACAGTGCTGTCGAAATGTAGGTTTAGATTGGTAGATAAAGTTTTGAGAGAGTTGCTACTGAAAGTGAACATGTTTGTTGGAATGATTTTAGTATTTTTGGGAAATTTTAGTATTTTTCCGTGTTCTGGCCAATTTTTGGATGTTTCTGTTTATGGAGCAGAGCACATGCTTGCAGAAATTTGTGTTAAGCTAGAAACAATGGGTAACCCCTCCTAACCAATGTGGCCATGGTGGCTCAGTTGGTAGAGCACTCACCTCTAGTGTTAGGGGTCGTCGGATCGATCCCTAGTCATGCTATGTTGGCTTTGTGGTGGACAAACACCGTGTGCGTGGGTTTTCTCGGGGTTCTCCCGTTTCCTCCCACTTTCTTCATTCCACCAATTCATCCCATCATCATCCATACGGCGTGAGCAAAAGTTGCCTAAAGGCCTTAAAATGAATTCAAATTCAAATTAACCTAACTAAAGCTGTTTCATACGTTGACCCTGATATTGAGTGTGGAAAATAAAATTATGCTTTTTATTCTATATTTACCCTTAAATTAATGTGTCGACGACAATCTGGAAAACCGAGAAAGGACAGGTTTTTTTTTTACTGCTCGTTGGACACACTGCGTACATGAAGTGGATGCTGAATTGAACATCAGTACAGACGTCTCGTGAACGAAATAACTGTAGATGCGACGTGTTGTCGCGAAGTTTGTGTCACGTCTGTTAGCAGCCAAACAAAAGGAGGGCCGTGTCAGGATATGTAGAGTTGTTAAGGCGGAGCGAATGCTGACCCAAATTCCCTGAAGCTTGGATCACTGCTGATGAAACGTGGGTGTGTGGATACCATCTCCAGATGTGGGTACGATGAAGAAACGAGGGCTCAATCACCACAGTGGGTCGGACACTTCTCCCCACAATCCAAAAAGAGACAGGAATGAGTAAATCCCACGTTAAAGTTATGTTAATAACCTTATTTAACTGGCAGGGTATCGTCTATTCGGAGTTTGTGCCACGTGGTTCCACAAAGAATGCAGCATTTTGCGTTAACATCGTGCAACGATTACGTGAAAAGGTGCGGCGCAAGAGGCCATAGATGTGGCAGAACAAGTCCTGGATGATTCATCACAATAAAGCATGTTCTCATTCCTCACTCATTGTCCGCGAATTTTCGGCAAGGCACCAAACATCTGTTTTACCACAACTGGCCTACTCTCCTGATTCGGCATCAACCGACTTCTTTCTTTACCCTAAATTGAAATCAACCGTCAAAGGTCGCAAATTCCTGCCCTTAGAAGAGATCCTGGAGAAATCGCTACAGAGTACTTTGAAGGAGACAGGTCCTGCTAGGTGGTGAATTACCATTTTCTCAATGTTTTAAAAGTTCTATTTGTTTTTGAACAGTCCTTGTATTACATTAAAATATTGTAAGCAATTTTAATCCAGCTTGAACCACTGAAAGTGTTAACATAGTACGCGACGGTGTAATGAGCGTAAAATGAGCTGAGCTCACTTCTTGAGGTTTGAGTGTGAGTTGAGTTTAGTTCACTTCAGGATTGAGTTTACCAACGTCTGCTATCAATCAACAATCGACCAGAGCATGTAGTTTACCTAAAATAATAGTTCATGTATAATAATCATTGTAGTAGGTATTTACATTATTGAAAGTGGTTGTGTTCACCAATAACATTTATGGGAATGTGTAGACTCTTATCTGCTAGTATTTCAAAGTTGCGAGATGCTTTTGACAAGTAGTGACGGGAGCAGACACAAGAGTGATGGTACTGTTTCTTGGAAAAGAGTGAAGGTTTCAAGTGGTGTGACAACTTTTGAACTAATAATATACACAGGTGTTCGTGTCTACTTTCTCGTAAAAGAAGTTCGAACGATATAAAAGTTATTTGAGAATTCCATTATATAAAACATGATCGTTAAATTAGGGTACCATTTGTTAGATTTTTTTTTTAAATTTAGCTGTGATTGTAATGTATGAGACATCGTATAGTCTATATAGTAATAACATGTCTTTCATTACGAGTTGTAATTTTTGCAGGAAAGCTTTAGTTGCTTTTGATTGCTTCGTAGGTGGGTAAGTAGTTTCGCTTGCCGCCTTGTAAGTAAAGGGTACCGGGAGGTGGGTAGCACATGCAGTTTGGAATCTACTTAAATCTGTAGGTCTCCTCCTTAGAATGTAATCTCCATCCGATATTTACACAATCCACAATTGGTTCTTTTTCCCTAAGATAATCGTGCCATAAGCTTGCCTCTCTGCAGAACACTTAACATCATCCTTTACCACTAGTTGTACACAATTGAGTTGTTGATAAATTTTATGTAACTTTTTATCATTCGGATTAGTGGAAAGTTAAGTGTTTCTAGGTGCAAAATTGTCTCCATCTGCTAGTGTTGATGATAGTCACATGTTGCAAACAAATGTAATTTTGGTTCATTTTACGAGACAAGATGCTTCTGGATATTTATATCACTATTTCATATACCAATAAGTTTGTAGTTATGGAAGGTTTAATATTAATAGAAATTGAAAATCGTATTTTATTTGGGCTATTTTTAGTAACTATTGATTTCGGTCCGACACGATTAAACAAATGCAGTTATTTTAAAATCCACAAACATCCATGCCCCAGGCAGGATTCGAACCCACGACCTCGTGAATCATGGAAATTAAGTTGAAGTTTAGGTTTCTAAATATCATAGGTTTCATCCAATCCTTGCGACTTCCAACAGGCTAACATATTGTGTGAGTATATATAACAGGCTAGAATATTATGTGAGTATATATAGGCACTAACTGAAGAGTGGGATATGGATGTGATTCCTCGTTGAGAATTATTCCTCGTAAATCTTATATTTATTTATTTACAAATAGATTTTCAATACAGCGCATGGGACAGTTTTACATGGAGACAATAACAACAAAGGAAAACCTGTGTAAAATAACAAGAGGTTCAACGATATCCAGATGTCAAATATATTACAGATCTATTTATCTGAATTCCAAACTTCCTCTCAGGAAAAAAAAAAAAGGAAACTCGGATGGGCTAGAACAATGAATTTAGGTGGCACATCCTCATGGAAGATTTTCTAGAGTTCTCCCTCGTCACGATCAGTTGAATTCCGGAGTGGTGCCTATAGTAACGACATTGATTCAGATCCCTTTCTTTTCAACCATCCCGTTCGCTGAAACCTGTGCGTGAGCGATATGACCCTCGAACCATAGACGGACTCAGAGCCAATATACTGTCAGCTGTAAAATAAGTGAAGAAGAGAATATGATCTGGAACAACTTCAGATGAATTTTTCAACAGATCAAATTAGAGTTAAGAAGACAGAAATATGATTCTTTAGTAGTGTACCAAGAATTATATGATGACATATTTGGAATTTCTCTCACTTACTTAATTATTGAAGAAAACGATAAAATTTGAACTCGTCGGGGCAGAAGGATGAAACTCCTGAAAATTATAAAACTATTTACTCTTTAACATTTTCGAAAATTCAGTAGAGGTAACTCAGTATTTTAGAATCATAGGTTTTATTTGCCAGCTGATTAATTAGGTTGACATAATCCTTAGTAATTACTTAATTTTGAAATCTAAGATATAATTTTAGATATGTATATTCTTTTATCGTTATAGTATTTGATAATATTGAATATCGCTATTATTATTATTTATGAACATAAATTACGTGTATTTGAAAATAAGGTTTTGAGAAAGATATACGGGCCGAAACGCGACGAGATGACTGGAGAGTGGAGGAGACTGCATAATGAACTCCACGTACTGTACGATTCACCAGATGTTGTAAAAATAATGAAATCGCGACGACTAAGGTGGGCAGACCATGTAGCTCGGATGGGGGAAAAACGAAGATTATATTCTATCCTGGTTGGAAGGCCGGATGGAAGGAGGCCATTGGAAAGACCGAGGCGTCGTTGGGAGGACAATATTAGAAGAGATCTTCGAGAAATAGGTGTTCGTGATGGAAACTGGCTTGATATTGCCCAGGATAGAATCCAATTGCGAACGTTTGTTACTACGGCGATGAACTTGCGAGTTCCATAAGCCATAGAGTTAGTTAGTTAATTATTATTATTCAGATTTAGATTTAATCTAATGAAAGTTAATGGTAAGAAAACCCAAGTTATGACATACAGACAAGATTCTTAGATTCAGTATTACGTAAGCAATTATACCATTTCAAATTCTCTTGTTCATAAAGTTGATACGATAAGAGATCTGGGTGTGATCTATGATAGAAGCCTAAGATTCGAAGAGCACATAGATAACGCTGTACAGTGTGCTAGAAATCTTACAGAATTCATTTTTAGGCAATGGCATATTTTTAAAAAACTGTAGATCCTATATTCATCTTCACAAATTGCTATTTAGACCAAAACTTGAATTTACCTCTGTTGCCCCGAATAGTATAACAAAAACTTTGTGTAATAATCTGGAGTCAGCTCCAAAATGTTTCCTCTGGGTACTATGTTTCAAACTGATTTATTTAATGAATCTCTTAGGCAAGGAGTTTATCCTGATAAGTGGAAGGACATATTTATCATCCCTATATATAAGGGAGGTGATAAGTCGAAACTGGATAATTATAGACCCATCGCTGTTTTAAATTGTATAGCCCGATTTTTTTAATATATTGTGTGTTCATCTTCAGTTTAATTTTAAGCACGTTATTAATGAAAATCAGCACGGCTTTATACCTGGCAAATCTGTTGTCACTAACCTTTCTCAATTAACGAATTATGTACAAGGGTGTATTTTTCGCAGGTCTCAATGCGATGTGATATACATATGTTTGACAAAGGCTTTTGATAGTGTGGATCACAATATATTGCTTAAGAAATTAAACAATGTTGGACTTTCCGCAATTTATTTAAAATGGTTTAAGAGTTATTTAACAAACAGAACTTTTATAGTTAAACTTGATGGTGTTATATCTAATCTTTGTACCATTACAAACGGTATTCCTCAAGGTTCTCCATTGGGTCCCTTATTATTCAACATCTTTGTTAATGACATTGTTAAGGAGATTAAAGACTCCAACATACTTGTGTATGCTGATGACTTAAAAAAATGTTAGAGAAGTAAACAATATATGTGACAATAGTATGTTACAGAATGATCTAGACAGGGTTAGTCGTTGGTGTACAAATAACAGTATGACAATCAAAACTCAGAAAATTAAGTTCATACGATTCACGAAGGAAACTCAATACTTTGTCAGCAGCTATAAAATATATGGTAACACTATAACAAAGGTTGATGCAATTAAGGATCTTGGTGTACACTTTGACTTTAAATTAAGCTTCAAGGAGCATATTATTAAGCGATTAGGTGAAGCCAGAAAATTAATAGGCTCCCTTTTTAATCAATGGTATGATTTTACCAAGATCGATACATTCTTAACCCTGTACAAGGTACTGGACAGAAGTAAACTTGATTACGCTTCCACCGTCTGGAATGACATTAAAAAGACGGTAATAAGTAGTATTGAGGCAACCCAGAGGTGTTTTTTTAGACATTTGTGTTTTAAATTTAACTTACCTTATTCTTCATATGAATTCATAGTATTATTATTTGGGTGGACATGCCCCAGGCCAAAAAAAGCTGTATTGTCAGTTACCCGTAATAAAGTATTATTATACTTTATTACGGATAATTGAAAATACAGCTTTTTTGCCAGGCCATGTCACCCAAATACATAATAATGCAACAGGTACAAAAAGAAGTACTACAAAAACAGGTGTTATAATTCAAAATCAAACGATTATAAGAAGTATTTGACAGAATTAACATAGATAATCATACAAAAACATAAATGTACGTTAAAACATACAGGATTATAATCAAGTGAAATCATCACCAAAATCACTTTGGCTGTCATCTTTGAAAAAAACAAAAAAAAAACAGTCTGAACATAGTCTAAACATGCTGAAAAATTATTTAGAATAAGAATATTCCATGTCATGACACCTCCAAATAAACCATAGACAAATGTACATAAATACTCACATCATGGATTATTGTCCTGAACCCACAGATAGGGTTCCGCAAAAATACATATGCGCAGAGAATTTTATTAATGGAATGTATTTATGGGACATACTAGTTTTTTTTTCTTGGGTAGACATTCCGGTTTTGGGACGTTCTCCCAGAGGACGCCATTTTCCAAAATGGCGGACATGAAAAATTAAATATTAAAAATTGGCTTAGAGTGGCCATCTTGGTGTCGAAATACATGTTTTCGAGTCCGACAAATACAAAAACAATAACATTTTCTCAGTCAGAGTAGCAGCTTTTAAAATATCAGCCATTTTTTTAAATGGCGGACACGGAAAATTAAATAATAAAAATTGACTTAGAATGATCATCTTGATGTCGAAATACATGTTTTCGTGGCCGAAATATGCTAAAACAATAATACTTTGTCAGTCAGAGTAGTAGCGTTTAAAATATCCGCCATTTTGAAAATGGAAATGGAAATGGCGAATACGGTAAATGGAACGCAGTATATACATAACTTTTAACACGCCCAAATGAAAATTTTAACATTGTTGGTCCACTTAAATAGCGATCTTTGTGTTTAAAGGATCTTTGCGCATTAGAAATTATTTCTTTCCGAAATAATTTATTTAGTTTATTTAAACTTTTTTCAAGTTTTTGAAGGGATTTTTAAGCAAGAAATATATAACTTTGGCTGAAGAAATATTTTAATTTGTACTAACTTGTAATAATATAAGTTACATACTGTTAAATCCGGGTCAGTTGGTAATATTTAGCAATTCTTACTATCAACATTTTTTTTAATTTAATTTAATATTTATTTAAAAAGGTTTTATACATCCATTGACAGGAATTAGATGCATAAAGATGTCGTCAATACATTAGTTAAGCTTATAAAAGACATGATGAAATAATTTATAACAACCATTTACAGTCAGATATGCACATATAAATTCCATTAATTATTTTGCTTATATTGAACTACCAAATTGCAATTAATAAAGCACCCATTCATCTACACTCCATAAATTTATATAATACTCTAGTTTACAATAAGAACAAGAGAAGATCAAACGTTACAACTAAATACAAGCAAATAAAAATAAATAAATACATAAAAAGCAAGTCAGTCAGGACATTGTCTATACCCTTACATCATTACTTAAAAAGGAATGTATCTCATCCAGAGAGTAACCTTCGCAGTTTATTAACATTTTTTTTGATAACGCGTTTGAAGTTAATTACATCAAGATTTTGAATAGTATCAGGAAGTAAACAAAAAAATTTTATCCCCTGCATTAAATAGCATTTTTGTATTTTTTCAAGGCGTGTAAAAGGCAGTGTAATTTGCCTTTTTCTTGTATTGTGCGAATGAGTAAAAGTTGTCAACATGCCGGGATTTACTTTAACAAAAATTAAACATTGGTAAATAAAAACACATGGAAGTGTCATAACACCTAAGGATTTAAGTATACCACGGCATGACTCACGATTTGATTTACCTAATATTACCCGAATTGCCTTTTTCTGCCATGTAAACACATCTTTGGCTCTAGCAGCTCCTCCCCAGAGTAACAATCCGTAATTGATATGACTTTGTATAATAGCGTGGTATGCTAATTTTAAACAATTTAAAGAAATAGACCCTTTTAAACGACGTAATATAAAAATATTCTTGCTTAATTTATTAGATAGTACATCAATATGGGTATTCCACGTTAGTTTGTCATCCAAATGCATACCAAGTAGTTTTATAGATTTTGTCTTATTTAGATTAGAAATATTAGAATTAAGTGAGAGGAATAAATTTTCTATTTTATCCTCATTTACAATCAAATTATTATTTGTGAACCACATTTGAGCAAGTTTAAACAAATTTTCTGTTTCATTTTTTTATATTTCTAAATTTTTGTTACCTGATACTATTGTAGTGTCATCAGCGTATAATATAGGTTTAACCACAAGGGACTGAGGAAAATCGTTCACATAAACCACAAACAGAAACGGGCCAAGCACAGACCCCTGATGTACTCCCTTCTTAACTGGTAGAGAATTTGACACTTTATTATCCACTTTAACCACCTGCGTCCTATCAGTTAGATAAGAACTTAGTAAGTTAAGTTCCTTGTCTACTACACCGTAACATTTAAGTTTCTCAACAAGCAAACCATGAGGCACAGAATCAAAAGCCTTGCTTAAGTCCACTAATGTGGGAGATGTGATATTTTTCTTTTCAAAATTTGAATATCCCTCTCTCACTACCTTCTCAACAGCATTAATTGTACCAACTCCCGATCTAAAACCAAATTGCGATTCATCTAAAAAGTTACAATAATTAAAATACGTGCGCAGTTGTTCAAGTAGTATGTGTTCAAAAATTTTAGAAACAATTGGCAATAGAGCAATAGGACGGAAATTACTACGATCATTTTTCATCCCTTTCTTATAAATAGGGACCACAATGGTTTTTTTCAAAACTTGAGGGAATTTACCTTCCTTAATGGACCAATTAATTAAGTAACAGAGAGCCGTGATAATTAAATCCAGGATATTTTTTATTAAATAAGAGGACAATCCAAATATGTCTTCTGAATAACTCGATTTCATTTTTTTAACAACCAGTATGACACAGGACAAAACCTGAAAACCCGGTTTTTTTGATTATACAATTTGTTTAGATAGGAAGAACTATCAATAAAATTTTGCGATACATTGTTTCTGGCGATTGGTATATTATTTATAAAGTAATTATTGAAATCATCAGGGTCAATGCCTATAGAATCTCTCGGCTTAAGAGAGGATGACTCCCTCTTGATGACCGACCAAGCTACTGAAATTTTATTGTTGGCTTTTTGAATTTTACTATCATTGTATCTTATCTCAGCATTGACAATTTCTCTTCTATACACCTTTTTCCAGGACTTATATTTAGATACAGCTAATTGATTACACTCTTTTGCCCTTATATACCAATAAAATAATTGCCTTTTAATATTTTGTAGGTTCTGAGTGTACCAAGGGCAACTTATTTTACATTTATTCCTCTTACTACATCGAGTTTTCATATTTTTTATAGGGCATGTATTCTTAATACCATTTTGCACTAATTCAATGAATACTTGCCAGGCCATATCAAGGTCAGAAATTGTCCTTAGTTCAAGTTCAAAGTTTATTGAATGCAAATAATTACGTAAAGCCATTATATATTTCTTACATTCAGAGCACGATATTGAAAAGTTCCATGATCATTGCCACCCATGTCTATAAAGGAGTTGGTATCAAAAGTTACCCATACACCTAAATGGTCAGAAATACAAGGACCAATTGTGCCACATAATACATTCTCCAGATTGGTATTAATTAAAACATTATCCAAACAAGCATCTTTTCTTGTTGGAAGATCATTTACATAAATAAATCCCAATGAAGTAAGAATACTATTAAAATTAGAAAGCATAGCAGATTCCTTCAATATATTAATATTTATGTCTCCTATGAAAAACACTTTGAAATCATGAAAATTCCTCAATAAATGACAAATTGATTCCAATTGATCAAAAAAAAAAAAAAAAAAAGACAACTGAGTTTGGAGTACGATAAACAGACACAATAATTACCTTTAAGAATGGGATCTTTACACCAACTACTTCAAAAATTTTAGATATACAAACAGATGAAAAATCTAATATATGACATTCATATTTAAAATCCTTTCTCGTAAATAAGGCTACACCACCATTTCTCGAAAAATAAGTTACTAATCTATAGTTGTTTGGAGTATAAAGACTAATTTCATTACCATTTAGCCAATGCTCATTTAAGCACAAAAGATGACAAGGTAAATCTTGTAAAACTATATTTAACTCTCCTAATTTATTTCTTAAAGACTGCATGTTGTAGTGCAAAATAGTAAGAATATTATTTGCACCGCATTTATTTAAAGGTAAAATAAAATAATGGCTGAGCAAAGCACTACAATTTATTTTAAAAAATAAAATTTTTGTAAACGTTTTCGCCGACTACCAAAACACTCGGCTTCCTCAGACACACTAAATCATATACACAACACAACCTTCAGTGAGACAGTTCCGTGGTTCCTGATTGTCTCTTATCAGAAGTTCCCAGCCAATCCCGTACCGACTACAAAAAGTGAATTTTTAATTACCCCCCCCCCTCTCCTGCTCCTACTACCTTTATCTTACAAAATCAAATTAAGCCCTTTTCCTCTTCCTTCTTGTACAAACTATTTAAATAAGAAAATAAAATAAAATAGAAACTAAATAAAATAAAATAAAATAAGCAATAAAAAAAAAGGAGGTGACAAGTTAGTGTTCTTTAGTAGATATGTTGACGATTGTTTGGGGATATGGAAGGGCACGAAAAGGCAGTTGAAGAAATTTGTAAAAGAAATTGAAGACAGAGAGAAAGGCATAGAACTGGAGTTGGAAGTGGAA
>JAGDQP010004927.1:34126-81799 GCA_022664845.1 Lepisma saccharinum | reverse complement strand
TGGTATGAAGGTGTACCATCACAAGTAGGTAACGGCAATGTAAGAAAACTTTTTAAAAATAGCTTTCTTTAATTTAACAGAGCCGCCCAAATACCATTTTCCAAACCACTGAAGCTAGAGAAACGAAATTTGGTATGAAGGTGTACCATCACGAAAATGTTTCAATAAATGGATCAAACCACCGCTATGAGGGTGCAGCCCCCGAGGCGATATGGGAAAAGGTCTGCACAGCATGGGGCGCTGTCTCCAGAAAGTCTGATCACAATAAAGGGGGCGTAACCCTAAAAATTTGAAGTTGGGGCGCACACGGAATTCTGGGGCAGCACACCCAGCGAGGCGAACCTAGTATATATATACACGTATAAAAAGCTGTGAAATCCGAGCAAAACATCAGGTGATGTTCGAGCCTTAGGGTTGGTGGTGGTGGATTTTAGGGCCGCCAGCAGGAAGCAAATTTGCTGTATCATCACAAGTAGGTTACAATAAATATGGCAAAGCTTCCCTATGTTTCAATAAATATTTCATTCCCACGGGTGGTGGGTATGGGAAAAAATCTGCAACATGGAAGCACAGTGTCCTGGAGAGTGGTTACGATAAAGGGGCGTAAGTACCCAAAAACTCGAAGTTAAGGCCGCAGCCAGCTACGGGGGGCGAGGACCTAAACGAGGCCGAGAGAGCGAGTATATATATTATATACCTACAAAAAGCTGTGAAATCCGAACAAAAACACCAGAGGTGCAAAAAGTGGAGCCAAGTTCTTTAGCCCTAAAAAGGTGTGAAATGGGAGACTTATGAGCCAAGTTCCTTGGTGACAGGATGTAACAGGAACAAAGGAACTTGGCGCGAAGTGGCAAGGTTCATGATCCTCAAGCTATAAGGGTGTTGGGGATCCTAAAACCCACTACGTCCACCGCCACCAACCTTAAGGCTGTTGCCAGCTCGCGCCAAGTTCCTTTGTTCCTGTTACATGCTGTCACCAAGGAACTTGGCTCATAAGTCTCCCATTTCACACCTTTTTAGGGCTAAAGAACTTGGCTCCACTTTTTGCACCTCTGGTGTTTTTGTTCGGATATATGATTACAGAATCAATTCCTTGTCAATTCATTTTTTCTGAATCAAACACAACTTGTAAAACAGAATTCAGTAGGACAAAACGATCACTTTCTGTTTCTCTCCTCGGATTAGGAAGCTTATCTATCTCTATTTATAACCTAACCCACAAACAAATCGACCAAGCTGTTTCCAGTCGACAGACATTTTCTCATCTCTCTGCATGTAACACCGACTTAGTTATTAACAACTCTCCTACTACTTGTAAATTCGAAACCCCATTCCACCACATCCGATTTTCTTTACCTTTATACCCGTCCTGGACTCTTAATTAACACGACAATATCTCTCCAACGTCTCCAAAATATCTCTCACTCAGTAACAAATACTATGAATTTCAAACATCACACTAACAACTCTTTTTTTTTTTGTATCGCGTATTCAAATTGCTAGTCTTTCCTGAAATTATGTTACCCTTTCGATTTCAAGTGAATTATACAAAAGTATACAAGTCATTTCCCTGCAATATTTTCACGTATGTTAATTTTACATTTTAATTCCCCAACTGGACTTCTTTATTCCAGTCCATTCACAAATTAGAATTTAATCAGCAATCACACTTCCATTCTCTTTTCTAGAAGAGTATTTCTATTCATTCCTTAATCTGGAGTCCATATGTTTTATTAGCTATTCTCATCTTTTTTCTCATTTTCCTAATTTACTTTTTGCGTAAATTTCATAATAGTTTTTTCTTATTAGAATCAAAACTTTGGGTAAGTTACTGATCACCATTTCCCCTTCTCTTACAGGACATCCATTTTTTTTAGAAGTCAAGAACTGTTGAACTTTGTTATTTACTATGTGTTAGGTTATGCATTTGAATTGACTCAATGTTTACATATAAGTTTTGACAAAAGTTTGAGCTGATATGTTTATACAAGTGGTGTACTATAATGCTTATAGAATAACGAATGTGTTATCAATATAACTAATTAAACAATTTATCACAATTTAAATATTATACTGATTTAATTAACTTGAATTAAGAACTGATTTAATGTGCTTAAGACGTCTGGAGGTGATCCATTGTTCCGCCTTCATGATGAACTGCTATTGGTTACTATCAGCGTCTGGATCATCAATCTGCTTCCTGGGTTGTCTTTTTGTGAAGACAGGAGTTCGATGCCATAAGTCCTAGACTTTGGAGTTGACCGCTGTCCCCTCAATGGAGACCAGTCTGGACTGGAAGGCTTCTTCTTCTTTAGGAAGGGAGCAAATTAATCCAGGAATGAAAATGATCTGGTTTTCAGGTCCAGTTTTTTTAAAAAAGTTTGAAACGAAAAGAATTTTCAAGCGTATTAATTACTCAAGTTTGAATTTATCAAATATATTGAACGTGAGCAAAAAAAAAAAAAATATTGGGGCGGGAAAGCTCAATTCGAAATGCTCATATTAGTGAGAGCTTTCACATCAAAAGCAATTAAAGTGCTAGTCCCAAAATGACTCCGTTTCTTGTCGGAATTTAAGTTAAAAATTACGTCAATCAAATTACGAGGAAACATTCCACGTTTGTTATGTAAACTGATAGTTCTATTGTTTACATTTTCTTTTCACTATCACGAAAGTTAAAAATACAACCTTCTCTCAAGGTTACTAGAGCTTGTGAGCTGAGTGAACTACTGAGATAAGCGAGTGATAATCTTCCATCAACTTCCGCAAGGGAGAAGTTGTGTGTTGTTCGTAAACGAGGTTTATGTTTGCTGCGTATAACGCAATTGTCCAAAACAGCTATTAACGCACTAATTTAGAAACAAGAAAATAAAAGATTCATAACTTAATTAACTTTAGTTAATTAAGGTTAACATTTATTTAAGTATTTTAATCGAGGTAATAAATTGACAATTCTCGTCTTTCGCTATTTTACTGGTGCAAAAACGCGTGTTGAGGACTGGGCCTACAGTTTTCTTATAACTTAAAACAACATTTTGGTATCCCAAACTCCAAGCGAATTATTACAAGTTATTGTATTATATTTTTAATTATTAAAGCTTGAAGTTTGGATTTATTTATTTATGGCCTTTAGGCAACTAGGGACAAAACCAAAAGTAACTAAATGTTTTCCGCACATGGTGCAGACTGTGCATTAGAACTGAAAATGTTATAATTACTGTAACATCAATTGGACCTGGAACGACTTGAACAGCAAATATTAGTAACACATAATTACCAAAATCATTTCATACGCCATTTTATATTCTGAAACATAACATTTTAAACACATATGACATTACTTTTACATTACTTGTTACTAATTCTACGATATGTTACACTTGTGCTCTTACCTTAAAATACTACTCTTCTATTGTGTTGTATTCTTATTTTTTACTTTTTGCACTCATATTTTAAATAGATTATTAGAGAGATAGTTTCCAAATTTTAACTGATTCTAACTAACCGTTTGTTACCATGCAGCGAGCGCGCTGGCTTTGAGCCATCTCAAACTGGCAAAATGAAGTGGTTCGAAATTTCTTAATTATTTATTCTAGCCACCTGGACCTTCAAGCGTTGTACTGTTTGGGCTGGTTAAATGGAGAATCAATCCTGATCTTTACAGATCACTTTGTAACCAGATTGCCTTTCAATTTGCTGCCGTTTCCCGCCTTTCAGTTTTATCTTCTTCATAACTTTCACAGATTCCTTGTGTTGTCTTGCCAGAATTGAATTACAATTTCCATTTATTAGAAGTCTTTAACTGAATTACCTGGCAGATATTATACTTTTACCTGATTCTTTATTTCACTGGTCAAATTAACCTTCGCTCATTTATCTTAAACGAAATGTTTATCTTGAATGCAATTACACTGACCTGCGAATTTAAACTTTTTGATCATTGCATAAACTTAAGAATGTGTTTCTTTATATTTCAGGCATGCTGAATCCGAATCTGAGGTCATTCTGTTTCCATCACATCAGATTTCTTTGCAAAATCAAAATCAAAATAAGCATATAACCTGTACGCGCCTGCTGGGGATTTTAATGAAATCGTAGACTCTTACGTCGGGGACTCTGGTGACCCCCCTAATTTTCACAGAGTCATGACTTATACATCGTTGGAAAGCTTATGGATCACTTATTCCAACGACGTAACTTTCGTACCCCCTTCCGTGCCCAACCCGTAGAAGACGAAGAAGAAGAAAATAAAAAAACACTGAAAACGAAACATTTTCCAGCTTGTGTTGGCCCTGGCAACACTGTTCTTCCTCGTACTCCGGCAAAAAACTTCTCACTCGTAGGCCAAACATTAGTAACAATTATGTAAAAAAAATAAATAAAAGACGTGGGTTCAATAATAAGCGAGATAACAATTCCGAACCTTGTACCTACGTGCAACCCTTGTACATTTTGTACCACAGTTAGGCAACCCTGGCGACGCCCCTAATTGTCCGAGACACACGAATGATACCTCGTTGGAAAGCTTATGGTACACTCTTCCCAACGACGTATACTTTGTGTCCTCTGTGTACAACCTGTAGAAGAAAAAGAAGAAGCGTCCTTAGAGGTGAGACAAATAAAAATTAAATTAAACATATAATATTGTTTTGCATATATACATGTTAAATTCACTCAATCACCGCAATTAAAGTAGTGATATTTTTATCGTCTGTAGCATTCTGGCAAGCCTACAAGTATCTGGCAACAATGCAGCGTTTGATCTAGAACCGGTTTCTTGAGTTCTTATCGGTTGCAGTGGTGTTGCGCAATAGTGTAAGTCGTGCATTTGTTGTAAGCAGATTTGAGTCCTAATAGATTAACAATGAGTAATTGTGTTTTGTTAATTGAACTTTAATCAATATGCCACGTCGAGGATGCAAGAACAGTCCAGATACATTCTGCTATGTGTGTGAAAAGTTCGTGCCGCTAAAACAACGACGCGAGATAACAGATTTAGTGAAGAAGGCCTACGGTACGTACTTCGGTGTGAAACTAGGTGACCAGGACAAGCAGTGGGCACCTCATAAGGCTTGTAGGACCTATATAGAGCAGTTACGACAGTGGGTAAATGGAACTCGAAAAAATTTACTATTCGGAATCCCCATGGTGTGACGACAACCTACAGACCACAGTATGGACTGTTACTTTTGTTCCATGAACGTTAAGGGATTTAACAACCGAAACAAACGTAGCATTGTGTATCTAAGCAATATTCCATCTGCAATTTTACCAGTTCCACATGGTCCTGAAGTACCTGTTCCCCACCATCCGGAACACTTACATGATTGTTCCTCTTCTGAATGTGGCTCTGAAGTGGCCGGTGCTAGCACAGCCTGTGATTTTATCCCAACAGATTTTGACAAGAAACCTAAGCTTTTCGAACAAAGTACGTTAAATGACTTCGTTAGAGACCTTGGTCTTACGAAGGAATCTGCACAGATATTCGGATCCAGACTCAGTGAAAGGAACATGTTGGCACCTGGTACGACCTATTACTGGTACAGACATCGCGAAAAAGAATTTGTACCCTTATTTTCTGAAGAGGGACCTTTTGTTTATTGCAACAACATTCCGGAGGTTTTTCTCAAACTAGAGTTATCACAGTACGACCCCATCCAATGGAGACTGTTCATTGATGCCTCAAAGCGTAGTTTGAAGTGTGTCCTTCTTCACAATGAAAACAAACTTGCATCAATGCCCGTTGCACATTCAGTTATTATGCGAGAAACATATGAAAATCTTGATGCAGTACTGTGTAAAATACAGTATCAGGAACACAACTGGCAAGTGTGCGCTGACTTTAAGGTGACTGGTATTCTTTTAGGTATGCAAGCAGGTTACACAAAGCACCCATGCTTCCTATATGAATGGGACAGTCGAGCGAGGTAACAACACTGGCCCAAGAAAGAATGGCCACGTAGACAGTGGATCGTGGACTCTAAAAACATAAGGAAACCAAGTATTGTTGACAAATAAAACGTATTGTTACCTCCTTAGCAATTCGTTAAAGCTTTCAATTCGTTTTTGTGTAATCGTTTCCCAGGCATCAGCAATGCCAAAATCAAAGAGGGTATCTTCACAGCCCTGATATCAGACAATTGCTGCTGGATCCTAATTTTGAGAACATTATGTGTTCAGCAGAACGATCTGCTTGGCAATCATTCAGAGATGTAGTGTGCAACTTCCTTGGCAACACAAAGGCTACAAATTAAAAACAAATCGTGGAGAGAATGCTTGTATGTTTCCAAGATTTAAGCTGTAATATGAGCTTAAAACTGCACATGTTACATTCACATTTGGATTATTTCCCAGAGAATCTTGGACAGCTTAGCGATGAGCAAGGAGAACGATTCCACCAGGATCTCTGGGAAATTGAACGTAGATATAAAGGGAAATGGAACACAAACATTCTTGCAGATCACTGCTGGTTACTGCAAAGAGACACCCCTACTGCACATCACAAGTGAAAAACAACTCAAAGAGGTTTCTTAGTATAGGTGTGCATATCCTGAAGTGAAACCTTGACAATACTACGTGTCAGCATATTTTTTTCATTATATTGTGATGTGTTTTAACCTGTTACTGTAATAGCTCTATATAGGAGATTGACAGAAATCTCCATTTTTATTTCCATTGTGATTTTGGAAAAGCTACCAATGTGACTCAATTTGCATTCATCAAGTGGGAAATATAAATGTAACTATTTTAATTGCGGTGATTGAGTGAATTTAACATGTATATATGCAAAACAGTATTATATGTTTAATTTAATTTTTATTTGTCTGACCTCTAAGGACGCTTCTTATTTTTATTCTACAGGTTGTACACAGGGGGCACAAAATATATGTCGTTGGGAAGAGTGTCCCATAAGCTTTCCAACGATGTATTAATCATGACTCTGTGATAATTAGGGGGGTCACCAGAGTCCCCGAAGTAAGAGTCTACGATTTCGTTAAAATCCCCAGCCGGCGCGTATAGGTTGATTATATACTTATTTTGATTTTGATTTTGCAAAGAAATCTGACGTGATAGAAACAAAATGACCTCAGATTCGGATTCAGCATGCCTGAAATATAAAGAAACACATTCTTTAGTTTATGCAATGAAACCATCGCAGGTCAGTGTTATTTGCTATTAGTGATTCTACGTCAACTCCTGTTCAAACCAACATGGGTCACGTGACACGCGAGAACATCTAATCCTTACTTACCGCTTAAATTCTAATGTGCTTAAACTTTTCTTTGCGGGTTGCTCTAACCGAGAGTCTTCGTAGTGATTTCTGTAAACACCAATCTTAAAAACGGAGGTGCTAAATTTTGACTTAGACCTTTGTATGACCTAGGCTCAAAACGACGACCACCTACGCTTAGATTTTCTGCGAACTAAGGTATTTTCGTCATACTTCCGTTTTAATCGATTTAACGATTTGGCTGCAATGTTATATTCATTGCTTATCTTATTATTTTATTTGTACTTGTATATTCACACACATGATACGCATACGGAATAACTCATTTGTACCTAATATTCTTAACTTGCAATCCATTTCTCACTGCGTAACTTCATTCTACCGATAAGAAAGCAAATCTCGTCTGGGTCCTGTTTCTGAATTGGGGAGTTCACAACCAATAAGCCTATCCTTTCCACTTCACTCCACAGTGAATTAGCCTACTACAGAAGCCATCATACTACCTTTCATTATCTAAGGAGCATATATATCTCCATTATTCTGTAAGCGCTTCTTTTCCTGAAAGATACGAGTACGTTTGCTACAGACAGAAATGAAGAACAAGTATCCAGCTCCACTTTGTACCTATGTACCTGTTTAGGTACGTAAGGGTGAGAGAGAAAAAATGGAGGTCAAAGGATTCGCTCTCCCTCCCCAGCAATCAGCTTTAAGCCGGATAGGGTGCCAGCCAACAACGAATAATTGATCCGGTTAAGAATGTAAGCTGACGCTGCAATGAGAGGATAAAGAAAAACCCGTAGTGATCAACACACCAAACTAGAACAAAATGAAACCGCACTCCCATAAGGAAGGTAAACAAAACACATATTGACTATCAAATAATTCGAATTTATCGGGGCACGCAGGGGTAATCGCCTCAAAACAGTACACCCACAGGTGAGAAATGTGAATACCCGAAAACAGAATAGGGGATGATGACATGACACGAAGAACTGAGCTTGACATATGCATTTCCATCGATCTGACTGTCCGATCCGTAAGGGCAAACCTGCACTCTTCCAAGTGTTACTGGAAAAGCCATGTGTGTACTTAAACATAAAATCCTGAACGTAATGAACAATCCGCATGGTTACTGATTAGGAATTAAGTTTTCTTCAAATCATCAACTATATGAACCAGTAATAGGGGATCACGCCCTATATGATAGAATTGTAAATGATTTCGCAAAACACTGCTGTAGCACAAATTATGTTAAAGAAGGGACGCTTCTTTAATTAGTCAACGCACCGACAAGATTTGTAGGTCGTGCAAATATCAGTAGGGTTAGCTCAGTAGTTTTAGATATATGACAATTTTAGTCCTTAAAATAATCAGTCAATTTAAACACAGGATTACAAGAGATCTGTGCCGAACTGAGAGTTCTATACAACTGAAGTAATCATATCGTGCTCAACCAAGCGAATGTCGGGATATGATGAACACAAAAACAAAAACGACTTGTTCTAGGCAAAAGAAACATCTACCGTGCTCTTAATTACCGAGCGCTCTTTACTAGCATGCATAAGTAGGTAAGTGTTAATGAATTAATTTGTCACAAAAAATATTATATAACCTAACTAGTTTTCTAAAATCAAAGAAATATGGTCTAAACTAAGGAGTATTTCTGCTTCAACAAAATAATTTTACGTATGTGATTCACTGATCTAGTTGTTCTGCTGCAAGCTTTACTGTAATTGACTATGCCACTATGCTCTATTTAAGCGAGATATTCCTGCAATGGGATAACGAAACGCCTAGTGCAGATTTTCTTGCTAACTAATTTGGCTTGGGCATAAGGGTCTGCGTTGAAGTGCCGTCGCAGAACTATTGACACCTGCACAATATGAAATGGCTGTTAGGGGACAAAAATATATGTGTCATAACGACGAATCATAAATATGGCTAACATATTTAACAAAATCATCATGGACGATGATTCATTCTTACTACTTGTAATTTAGTTGGATCGAAAACTGAAATTACTGCTTTGTAAATGAGACAGCATTAAAATAAATACCTTATTCAATCATTCTAAAACTCGTCACTCTTCATAATGAATGAAAAATAAAAAAAAAATCGTACAAGAGTAAAAAAAAGGAAACATATGCCGCTTTCATGAAAGAACTCACTGAAAACACAATTACTGAATTATTACTTGTGCACAAAAATTTCACATTTCGTTGTAATTCACCTGTCTAAGATAAGGTTACGTGCTGCAAGTTACTGGTCATTCAATTACGTATGTCGACCGCATCTTTGAATCCATAGATGTAAATCCATTAATTTTGGACCGTTAGTATCACTGTTAGTGCTACTATTTAATTCTACAATAACTAAAAATAGAGGCTCGTGACTCACGTGCTGATAGTAGGTAAATAACAATACTAGCAATCTATGCATTAATCGTACGTGATTTTGACTAATTTTCTAGACATTTTTATGTAATGCAAATACATTTATATTTGGTTCTACGTATATATAAAAAAATAACTGAGCAATATGCTCATTTCATCATTTGTGACAAAAATAAAACTGTGAGAAAAGAAAGAAAATGAGGGGTCACTTTTACAGAAAACACACTCTAACTTCATTCTATTTAACCCATAAGGATCATAAAACGGAGCGCCAAGGGTAAATAACGCCTTGTAATTATCCACTCACTGATCCATTACCGCCGAGATACCCCATGACTTTAACAATTTTCGAGAAAGCTTTGCCTGGAACGAACGTCCTGTGGCAAAAGGCAAACATACAGTACAACAATATTTCCATAGTAAGTGAATTTGTTAGCTAAGAACCAATTGTGGCAAGAATAGCATTACCGAACTTCCAAATATTTTGGATTGAAACGCCTTTTTAAGATAGCAATAGAAAACATAGCATTAATTTATTTCGCACGTATTTACATGTACACTAGGGTGGGGCAAAAAAATCAACTTATACAAATTTAATGAAGATCACTGCTCTTGCATATGCTAAGCACATTTTTAATAAAATTCCTAAAAAAATCGCCCTTCTAAGGGTCGCAACTGGGAATTGAGGCATGATTTTATAATTTTGTGACTTTTGGATTTCTCGCTAGATGGCAGCAACAAAAATCTTTGCAGTTTTATGATACAAAGATGAGGGGTGTAGCTGCGGATTTTTTTTTGGTACATACTTTAATTATAATTTTTCCTTTTTCATTTCTCTTTTGTTTTGCATAAAACTTAATTTATGTTTAATGCAGTATTAACGCAGATTTATCCCGACACTCGCAACAATATTTTGACCAAACCTTGTTTTAATATTTATAATATTTTCTTATCAAATATAAGGAGATTTTAAAATCGTAAAACAGCCTATCTGACTGAAGTGACTATGGCTTCAACATCAACTTCTTCAAAGGGGCCAGTAACTCGATCAGTTTCTGACCACTCTTTATTTGGTCAGCCTGAAGTATTTTCTGGAAGAAGTAGTTAAATGCTACCTGTTTTACAGGAAAATGGTCCCTGAAGAGGGGAAAGAAACACCTTCTACGAGAGATGTTTTAAAATATGTGGCTAATGATCTTGTCAGTATTTGGAACAAAGCCAGCATTCCAGTTATTGGATATTCTAGTGTTGTGGGTAAACTTCAAAAGCTCATAGAACTTGCCCAACAGCTCCAAAAGTATCCACCAGCAAAGCGCACATCACTTACCTTCAAGGCGGACTTCAGTAATTTCAAGCAAGTATTTGACATCTGTTCTTGCAAGTGTGTCCGGAACAAAATAGTTGACAGACAGTTGTGTAAATGCGCTACAAAAGTGTCGCAAATCGAGTGGAACTTCTGGGTAGATCAGGCTTCGGTCCGGAAAATGGTAATCGGTCCGATTGATAAAATTGTTTCGAGTTCGCTTCAGAAAAAAACAGAGAGGAAGAACCGGGAAGAACGGTTTAGGAAAAAGTATTTGGAAAGCCCAATAACCAGTAAAAGCAATGCCTACCAGTTTAGTTTTACTGAAGAAAATGAAGCAAGTGATGTAACCTTAGAAGATGAACCACTTTACCAACCAAGCACATCCGACTCAGAAGACACAGATTCCGAAACACGGCTAGTACAAAACAGGCATCAGTAACCAAACTTAAGCCAAATGATGGAAATAACTGGCGTTAGTAACCGAGATGCATGCAAATTAATAAATGCATGCCTCAAAGACCTGAAACTGGATAAACCGGAAAATATACTAGAACCAACAAAGTTGCGGAGACAACGAATTTATTGGAGAGACAAGGGAGCAGAATCTCGTTCGTTTGATTTGCGCAAGCTAGTTTGTGTGGGTTTTGATGGGCGCATAGATGAAACCAGGCTTTTTGGACCAGATGGAGGACAATTAACAAAGAAGGAGGATCACTACGCTATTATTGCATATCCTAGTGAACAATATGTGGATCATATTGCTCCACAAAGTGGTAAAGCAGAAGATATTTCAAAGGAAATACTCTCTGTTATACGTGACACGGATTCTACTGATACTTTGTGTGCTGTAATATGTGATGGAACAAACACAAACACCGGTGAACACTCTGGAATTATACGTAGACTGGAAACAATTTTAAATCGACCTTTACAGTGGCTCATTTGTATGTTGCATCTCAATGAGCTTCCAGTAAGGGAAATTTTTAATAATATTGATGGGAAAACAACTGGTCCAAAGGGATTTTCGGGCCCCATTGGAAAGATGCTAAATTTTGATCCACGGCATTTACCAATAGTTGATTTCCAGCCTGTCACTGGAAACGTCAAGGAACTTTGTGTAAATATTACAAAAGATTTTAGTGCTGATCAAAAGTATTTGCTGAAAGCTTCCATCGCAGTACAGAAGGGAAAGCAGAACTCTGATGCTGCTGCTATAAAATGTTTACAAACTGCTTCTCCAGGTACCCTTAATCATGCCAGGTGGTTGACGCTTGCCAATCGAACACTTCGTTTATTTATGGGTACAAAAAGTCCATCTAGGAACCTACTGCAACTTGTAACCTACATTGTTAGAGTTTATGCTACAAGTTGGTTCGAAATAAAAACCCATTCCAACTGCACTGATGGATCACGCAACTTCCACTTTATTTTGGAGAAAGTTAGGAATCTACCCGATAGAGAGATGCAGGAAGCTGCATTAAAATCTCTTCAGTTAAACTGTTATTTTGCCCACAGTTAAAATATTCTTCTTGCAGCTCTTGCAGATCCAGACATTGAGGTGAGAAAAGATGCAGTTAACAAAATAATTGTTGCAAGGACGATCAATCAAGCTGGAGTGAGAAAATTTTGTAAATCAAATATCATGATTAATCGTGAAGCAGAAACCTACTACAACATGATTGATTGGGATGTTTCAGTTATAACGCCACCTCCACTTGTAAACTCAGTGACAAACGAAGAACTATTGGCAAAGATTGAAATAGGACCATTGGAATTTATAGGAATTCAGTGTCATTCACAAGCAGTTGAACAAGTCGTTAAAGAAGTTTCCAGGGTTTCTACCAAAGTTGTTGGTCATAAAGCCAGACATGGAATGATTGCTTCATCAGAGGAATCAAGAAGGAAATTTGGAATCCTGGACACAAAGCACGCGTTTCTGAAAGCAGATAATTAGGTAATAATTTTTAAAAATATTGTTCATTCATGTTTTTGTAACAATACACTTACTGAACAGAAAAGATATTTCTATTTTATGTCTATGTTGGGTTCATTGTTAACCCAAAGTTGGGACCCGTCAATCAAAACATAAAAATCTGAAATTTTGCATAGGAAATTATCTTTACCTGTATCAACTTTTAGGACTAGAGACAAAAGCTGCTCTTCACATTTCTTGAATTTTGCCTCACCCTAATGTACACCCTTTAGGGTTACAAGTGACAGTTTTTGAAACTTTCTTCTGAAGGTAAAAGAGGAAAGAACGTGAGGCATTACGATATTAAGAATATAATCTTCGGAATCCTATCGTATACATCTGAGAACTCGTACATACAATTTATATTGCTTACTTCTTAAAGATTGACTTATAGACCTACCCTGGGCAGCAAGAGTAGTCTGTAAACTTTCCTATAACGTTCTAGAATATATCATTCAAATTCACATCAATCGAAGCCAAATGGTTCTATCAGTTCTTGAAACATGTCTAGGCTTATAAAACTTCTAACTATCTGAATCCATGAGAATCTGCCACTAACAATGTCTGGCAAGCTTGAAAACAGTTAGGATATTGTGTCTTCATTCGCGCATGTGTAAAACATGTAGAGGTAACTCTATCCTAATGTTTCTTTGAAACAAGATCGAGTTGTCGAAATTAAATTCAACCAGCAGATATTTCATAAAACGACGACTTCATAGTCGTGTATTTATTCTCGACGAACAAATCAACAATCTAACGATAACCGATCCACTGACAAATTGTACCATTCCAACCGACACTGGATCTTAACTTATTCTTCTGAAATCTACTTTATTATCTTCACACGGCTTGATTACATCTTATTATTCATAGGGGACTAGAGCAATTTGCACTTAGAGCATTGCGAATATTCCTATGAACGCGAGAAATGAAACTTGGATCAATTGTCCGGGGCTTGGAGTAATAAATTTTGACCGCTGACAGTGTATTCGAGTGGATAGAGTTGTGTACTTAAAGGCACAACATCAATAATACCGCCCTCAATACAAAGCCCAGTGAATTGCATACAAATTAAGTGAACTGTCACCGGTAAGTTAGTTTCACGGCTAACCTAGGAACAATTCTCATTCTCAAGCCACAAAGGCATCCAAATTATGGATTACTTCGAAATCATCGAATGGACCTAATAGAGGGATACATCATCAGAATAATTTGCACTTCTTCGTCCGGGAATAATAGACACAAGGATATCATCAGGCTACCATCTTAACTGCTGGTATAGTACTTTAATAAAACGATGTTAAATTCACTCTAAAATCAAAATGAAAAAAATATCGAACTGTGTGGGAAATCCTACTTACAAAGTGCAAAAACAAAAACAAATATCAAAACGAAAGGTGCAGGACGGACCTAAATCGATCGGTCCCAATTCACTTTAAACATTTAAAAGAAATATAATTCACTAGAAATTTCTCAAGAGAATTGAAACAATCCAGCTCTGAGAACCGAGTCAGAGCTGAAACAACATCACTAAAACTAGCGTATATCGTAATACGTTGTTAGGGCACATACCTGTCACTTCTATTGAGGTTAAATTGTAACTATTACAGGGATATAAAGGAAAGGCCTAGCAGATAAAAGGGGTACGAAAAAAAGGATACTTCACAACAGATAATGTCTTTCAGTACGCACTTTTATGTAGGATTTTCGCTAAAATTTCAGAGTCGCGCTGACTCTCTCGTTACTAATAAGGACAAGAAAACGCAAAAAAATGAAAGTAGGTCGTGTGAGAGATGTTAAAACTAAATCTCACAACACGCTGCCTGTAAGTTAAAAATGTTTATCATCGCGGTGGGAACACATTCCATCACCGGTGATAGATACCCGAATAAAAGGGGGATCATTACTTCTACGGAAGTCAATGTAATCACGTATTTAAATGATAAATATGGCATTCATTGCCAAGAGGAATCGTTTTGGATATCCGAGAATTTAAAAAACAAACCCAAAAGAAATTATTTTTTCTATGCCTTAAACCTATCACTAATCCAACGGTGAGTATTGTAAGAACATCGTAAATTTGATGAAAGAAAAAAGAATATAGGTTGTCGGCATTCGTAAATGAACTTGTAACTTATTATTATTATACACTTTATGATGGCATGGGATCCTGATACTCGACCTATTTCTTAATCACGTTAATATTTATTTCTGGTCTGATGAGGCTGAGGATGATCAACGTGAACAGATTGTATGTCAACATTGCTTTTAGGTATATTATTAGCTTAACAAGCAATTCGTGGGGTTTGTTGCACATAACCGCTACTAACACAATGGACTTTGTTTGAATTTATTAAGGTCAAGGTGAATCAAGATGTTTATCATTAACCGTCTTGTATTTGCTAATGGAATATAAAGAGAAAGAAAAACATATGATTTGATTGGTTCTGGAATCACTTACCTAACTAATCATAGGACATGACTGTCAATGGAGTTCTTCAGCAGTTGGCTAGACTGCATCTCCAATAGTATTCCTGAAGGGAAAGACCACAAAAAGACCTCCGGAACCTCAGCGCGCATTTCTGGCGTAAGCAGTTCAGTTCGAGAATAATGAACAGTCCGATTACGATACTTCTTTGTCGCGGGAGCTAAACCAGTTGTCATTATCACAATGTCAATATAACACGACACTGACAAACACGCAAAAGGAGAAACTACTGCCAAATTGGCTTAAACGAGCACGCGGCTTCCTAACCGAAAATACAAGAGAGAATATTAAAATAAAAAGGTCCGCAAGGAATGCAGCAGATGAGCCGAAACTCACAAATGACATAGGCCTGTAGACCTATGAAGTTATATAATATATGCTAAAAATGTATTTAATGGATGGCAACACGTTATATCCTACATCCGTCAAAACTGGGCTATTCCTTTAAAGCAAGAAAATGCTACGAATGAAAAAGATGACTTCGCACAACTTCCAAGTGTGTGTAGATCGCTGTTAATACAAATTCGGCTTTAACATGTTTTTGACAAACATAGAAGTGTCCAATGTAAATATCTATTTCAATTTGAGCACAACTGTCAATCTGGTGTTGCTCAACAAGGAGGTCTCATTCCCTTAACGAGCTGAAACATCTTGCTAAGGCAAAATTTAGAAAAACGTGTGGTAAGCTATAAGTCTCTTTCCGCCTCACACCATTCATTGCCTACATTTATTTTCCACTATGAACAACTTTGTCAACACATAACACACGATAAATTTTACCTTCTTAAATGCATATAACAAACAAGTACACCGACAAACATTATTAGCCCACGGATGGATACCTTTCACACTGGGTTTCTGTTTGGACATATGCTACGCCTCTGATTTGCTATGTGTCAAGGGATTCGTACTCACATATTCCGTAGTTTGTGTCATGTGATCCCTACTAAAACTAGACTTAATCAGCATTGTATGCCGAAGCCAAATCTGGTACTGGACGGGGTCAGCATTTGATACTAAGGATGAACTGAAATCTCAGTGTATTTCTTCTCTATAAGGCTAAGTGCAATAACATTTCAGATTCCCCCTTCACTGAACCATCTCTAGAGTTTTGAAGAATGAAAATGTAATGACACAACAAGGAAGAGGATGCATTATGTGATAAGATCGCGTTACACAATTTTTATAATCAATGTCATGAAGACAAAAGAGTCTTCCTTCTCCCTGACTCAACATTTGTATTATCAGTCCTGGAAAAAAAAGAAAGGAAGTCAGGCGACCACAACCTTACTGTCGACTTAAACTCGGGAAATATTCTGCTTGTTTCCTGGTAGAGAGCGGAAATGGATGTGTAACGCACTTCCGATTGCTTGGTTACCTGTTTCCTCTCTAACTGCTATTATCTTTCTCTCAAGGTTTCCCGAAGAAATTAATTAGAGAAATTGTTGGCAGTATCCAGCTAGAAATTAATTTAAATGAAGAATCTCGTCCTGCTAGAAATAAATATAATTCTGTAACAAAAGAAAACTACATTTATATTTTATCCGTTCTAGGTGCACTTTCAAATATAATACCTATTCTACGTCTTTTATTTACCTTATAAATTTCAACCAACATTTCAACATCATTAAAGCTATAACTTATTACGTATAGGGACTTCGTCTTTACATTACCGGATTGCATTGGTTAAATGCATTGCAAACACAAATTTTAACGGAAAACTGACAGATACACTAATTCGATAACAAATTTACAAGTGACACTCAACCAAAGCTGAATTTGTTCACTTGTGCTATACATTATTTTATACTGACCATTCCGAGTAACTGACTTCAATGTCGTAGTAACTACTCTGTCCCAATCATCCTACGCATCCACGTGATCGGTGTCGATTACAGTTTTAAATATACTATTTTCAGCAGAAATGAGTCGAAATACGGTCAGGGCTACTTGTCTGGAGTAAACACAAAAAAGTCTGCAACGAACCTACGACCGTTAAGCTTATCAACATGATGGGGAAGAACATACCGTACTTAAATAATGGACTTATAATTGACATTTACATATACCAAATTAATTTCGGAATATTTTTTTCTCAGGTTCCAAACATTTTTTATGTCCCAATATACACACTTTACCACAATTTTAAACATCTCACTAAAGATTAAGGTAAGGCACTTCTATAGTTATAAATCTAAATGAAGCAAAATAACAGGTAAAAACATATCATAAAATAAAACAAAAATTTTCGTCATATACTGTATATATAGAGAGAACCTTGAGCTGGCATTTTCGTTCAAAAAACAAAGTTTGCGTAAATTACTTGAACAAAAATAACTGGGGGATGCAGAACTAAAGAACCTACTGTTTTATCCCCAAGACACCAATTAATCGTCCCGATTATTCGAAGAAAAGGAGGCCAGGAGTGTCTGTACCTGCGAGGAGGTGGGTCTGAATGCCCGCAGATCGAAATGGCGCCTAACCACCAGCTTATGGCGCACAGCGGACTTCGTCCGAGATAGTACCTTGAAATACAGACTTAGTCCACAGTCCCCCGGAGGAAGCCTAGCTCAGAGAAGGCTACTTTTGAGGTCAACACCTCATTACACCGCAAAGTTCGTTGGTAGAGCAAAACAAAGATGAAGTTCCAGATGGTAGAGTCTTAAACGATGTTTGGTTAATCAGTCCACCTAAATAGATCATCCGCATCCTTGAAAGAGAAGTTACATCTTTTGCACACTTTACCTTCTTCCTAGTTAACGCACTTAGAACGGGATCATCGCCTGGACACCTGAGTGGGATCTGTTAATTTAATATTAGGGGATGCTTGGGATACTTTTCTCTAAAGGGTTCATTGGACTTTTTCTTAACAAATTTATTTAACAGAAGTAAAGTAAATATAACAATGAATAGAAAAAAAGAGTAGATAAACTTAAGAAAACTTCAGACAAAGGAAAATCCTAACCTAACAAACTGTTCAGAGCATCCTATCCTATCGTATGCATCCTAGCTCATTCATAGATTACCTGAACTCGAAACTTGATCTAGATTTCTCTGTACTTAAATTTCAATTTTGACACTGAAATTTAATTTACATTTGAAATGTTTTCTACAACGTAATTTTTTACCAATCACAAACCGACTGGTAAATTCAATTATTACGACAGACTTTACTATTCGATTGTTGAAATATTAAACCGCAATGCAAGAATTAATAAATTTCTTAATACAACATTCTAAACAGGTGAAATACTTTCTTTCGAATTGGGTTTACATTACTTGACTTGGAAATTGTAATTACCTTACATGTTCGCATTGCTAAGTTGCATTGTTCCTTTTATGTATATTTGATATAGAAATATGTGTGTGCAAATCGAAACTGGGAAAGCAAAGTTTCTGATTTCTACTGGATGAAATTATCATTCTACAGATTTCTAGATTGTAAGAGGAATTTACTCCTCTTCTAGTTTCAAAATCCTAACATAAATTTATCCAGTACAAGAATGAATGAAATACAAATGGATCATTTCAAGAGTATAACACTAATTTTGTGTAGTTCAACTGTATAATGCTAAATTAATGATTTGGACTTAATGACTTAGGGTCAGTTCAAGAGTTCTCGACGACTTGATCTGGTAGACCAAAAATAAATGATAAACTACACTTTAAGAGAAAAAAAATGATAAATGAAATAACTACATTTTAGTAACAAGAATGGCTACAAGCCACTAACCTGAGTATAACTTCGGCTCAATACTCTTGTCACCACCCGAGGACGCCATCTGAGAGCCGGTCCTGGAGTACAGCCAACAAGGGAATAGAAGAGAGCGAGCCTGGGCGCTCGACCGTATTTATACGAGGTCACTAACTACACCCTGGGTGACACAGCAACGCGTGACTCTCTCATGACCGGAAAACCTCGAACATTCGAGCTGACGTTTTCCATATATGGCATTGGGATTTCACAAGAAGATGATACAAGACTATCTTTTCCTGTGTCCCAATCATTACGTCCTGTTTTGTGGTCACACTGTCGTCCTGCTTGAATTGGGATGACATTTCGAAGTACTGTTAAAAGACTTATGCCAAACCCCAAGCAGTACAGTGGAAACCACTTTTCAATTCTCAATAAAGATTATAATAGAAAGTTGGAAGGAGTTATTATGTGGGCTTTGGTTTCGAATCCCGAAACCAACGTTTTGCCACAGTATCCTTATCCGAAATTTTAAAGTCATGACACAATTTTAAAAAAATAATCTCATTTTAAATAACTTTTTAAGAAAAAGAGATAAGAAAGAAGATGAATGTTTTGCAGTGAATAGCAGATGAATGAGGATAGATGATATACAACAAAGGCAGGAAGCGACTATAGGTGTAAAAGCATGTTTAGGGGTGAAATAGAAGAGAATGCAGGATACGGAGAAGATGGTACAAACTAAAAAAGCAAAAGTAGGAGGAGTAAGAAGAAGTGGAAGAAGAAAAGAAATGAGAAGTGACAAGAAGCAAAAGCAGAGGCAAATTTAAATGGAAGTAAGACAACAAAAAGGGAAGCAAAATTACTGGTATGGAAGGAAACGAAAAGTTCGCATTTATCCGAAGAGCAGAAAGCTAAGAAAGGTATTATGCGGAATCCACAAACAAACAACAATTTACAATTATAATTTGGTGTAGAGAAAATGGCTAGTACAGTAAAAACAATACAGAGATATCCAGGGATGCACAAAGTTTAACAAACTCGAACGATGAAGTCCCAGAAGTAACCTCGACATATCTAAATTTAGTTCCAGGTTATTTGATGTATCGTGTATATAGGGGTGTTCAATCAGAAAGGATATGTAAACCAAGATATGAAAGTATCTTCTTACCTGCAGAGGACAGATCTGTAGTAAAATGAAGGAGTACTTAAATCTAAAATATTCAAGTACACTAGAATAAAAACTATTTTTGACATTGCTTGGACTCGAAAACATATCCCGTACTTCCGAATAGGAAGCAAACAGATAAAAAAAAATAACCGCTCGGTTACTAGTTAACACTGAAAATGTGGTTCTCCCTGTGTATAGTAATAATAATGAAGAATATCGTCAATTGAGTTTCCGCTGTTTTGAGGTCCTATGGTTATAAAGACAAAGTAATGTACAAGGTGTGGCTATTAATTTCCAGGACTGCTCTAATAACACCAGAACAGATGATGTGAAAAAGTACCCTTTTAATATGTTTCGAAATAATCCCCACCTGCCGTAATACACTTCTGTGCTCGGCTGTATAAGTTGTGGAAACAACTTTTAAAGTCATCTTTCGGAAGGCTCTTCAATGTCGACTTCACGAGTTTCTTGATATCTTCAACATCCACAAACCGTGTTCCTTTCATCACAGTTTTGAGTTTTGGGAACAAAAAAAGTCTGCGGGGGCCAAGTCAGGAGAGTATGGCGGATGATGCAGCTCCACTACCTCATGCTTGACCAACAACCGCTTCACTGGCAACGCAATGTGGGGGTGGGCGTTGTCGTGCAACAGAAACAAACTCCCATTCTGTCGAAAACGGGGACGTACTCTGCGAATTCTTTGTCGGAGTCTGGCAATAACTTCTGCGTAATACTGTCCTGTAACAGTCGTGCCAGATGGAACAAATTCATGATGAATAACTCCTTCACTATCGAAGAAAGCGATTAACATGACTTTAGCCTTTGATTTTTGAAATCGAAACTTTTTCTTTTTAGGGGAGCTGGGAGACCGCCATTCTGCGCTCTGTCTCTTGGTTTCAGGGTCGTATTGTTAGCACCACGATTCATCACCCGTTACTATCGAATCCAGGAAAGCAGGGTCAGCATCAGCGTTGTCGATGAGTTCACCACACGTGTCCATTCTGAGTTGCTTTTTTCGTCCGATAAACAGTGCGGAACAAATCTGGAACACACCTTGCGTTTCCCTAGGTCTTGCGTCAGAATTTGGCGAACCACCTCTTTGTCGATGTTCAGTTCACTGGCCAGTATTGGAATAGTCAGTCGCCGATCCGATGTTACAAGCTCGCGAACTTTCTCAATTGTTTCAGGCGTACGCACGAAAATCGGCCTTCCGGTGTGGGCGTCATCTTCAACACTTTAGCGCCCGTCCCAAAAACGTCCATACCATTCAAATGTGCGGGAACGGGATAATGCTTGCTCACCATACACTTGCTTCAACATTGCATGTGTTTCTGTCGCACTTTTGACCAGTTTGAAGCAGAATTTGATGTTCACCCTTTGCTCCATTTCAGCACTTCCACAACACCACTTTACAACTTCGACAACAACACATCACCAGATACGTTTTCACGCGTCTTTCCCAGCCAAGCTCTTGTTTCCAAATGGCGCGCGCTTCGGGAAGCATGTGCAGATGTACTCCCTTCCGGATACCAGCAGCGCCTCTCTCGGGCGAGTGATCGGTTTCGTGCTGTGACGTCAGTCCTGGATATTAATAGCCACAACTTGTATTAGGTTCTTACATGTGCCGTACACTAAACTAATTTTAGAATATTACATTAAATGACTAATTTCTGAAATTAAAAGACATTAGAATATGTCAGCATATAAACCCTTGAGTGGGTCTGCAGTGGTTCAAACTCTATCAATTGGCTCACTCTTTCTTCAAACATGTTCACGGTTTGCAAGAACAACATTATTAATATTTAGATATAAAACCGCCTATTCTTAGTACTTTATTGAATTGAATTTTATTTTCGACGTTCAGGCATCAAAGGCTCAAACCTCTTAGTTGTTTATGTTTATAGTCTAGTGAATATGCAAACATTCATTTGCATTTATATTTGTCAACTGGAGTTTGAAACTAATATGCTGATCATGTTTGAAATTTGTTTTATTTACTTTAACATAAAATCAAGTGGAATATTCTGTTGCTTTAAAAAAAATACTTGAATATTACTTCTTTGAAAACATTTAAATAATTATAATCTACTTCAGTATTAATCTATTGTTCCTTTCATATCTCATTTTTGCTTGCTTGAAAAACGTGAAATGATACATTTGAGTCATTTAATGAATTAACAAAAATCTAAATATAATGTTCCTTACATGGTTGTGAGAGTTTCACATCCAATATAAGACTTTTACATCAGAAGATGGTCTGAACATTGGTAAGGGGACTTCCCTCCACTTTCGCAATATGTTTGCAACTGAACTTTCAATATTTGTGTATTTTTTTTTACCTACAACGTAAATTAATAGAACACTGAACAGCCACCGTTATCATTAGTAGTAATTACTTATGTACCAAACATCCACCGCGGCGTAAGAGTTGTGGATACGACCTTCTGATCAACACTATGGAGATACGCAATATAGTATTCGCATTCGCAATCATTCGCAATAAAGTATTCCATTTTCTTCCCAGATACACCAGAAAACGTGAGAAAGGTGTGTATACAATGATCCTGCTACCTTCCTCATATTTACCCATTTTGAGCGCTGCAGAATTGATATAATTAATATTACTAGTAGTATAGAGGCTATCTTGCATAACAATAACAATGGAATGGAATGGATTTCATTTTCGTGTTATGAACACCATTTAGGCCAATACAACACATGTCTAGAATATGACACTGTTACATAATTGTCTTCATTAACATTGTTAACATAGTTAAAGTAAAATATACAGCGTACGTAGTCATAGAATATAGGAATAATTAAACATTACTTCCAATACACTTATAAAATCTGTTCTGAGTGATTAGCTACAAACAGTATAACATTAGTATAAGATCCTTAGCTTCTGGTAATAAAGAACATAAAAGAAGTAAAAGGCCATAAGAATTGTATCAGCCAGTGTTGCAAAGTAGAATGCAATAAAAAATATTCCATAGTATTCCATTGCTTAAACATCATATTTCACATGGATATTGCTCAAAGTCAAAAACCATTTTCAATAAAAGCAGGCTAAACATTACATACTAAATTTATAACCGTGTATCTTTAAAACCAAAAACCGGATAAACCTAAAAAAAATAGAATAAATATAAACCGCTTAACAAGTACAGTGGTAATTTAAAAAGAAAATATGGAAGTCACATAGCTAAAATGTGTAAAATATTTAAAAACATATAATGCAGCTATAGCTTTGTCATTCTTTCATATCTTGGTTATAAACGTTAATCATTCTACTTAAAACTGTTTTCTTTTTATCACTGTCAACCAAGAATTCGTTTTTCTGAGATTATGAGTAGGTACCTGAAATGCAATGTTTGCATTGTAGTTCACTCTCCCCATTGGTTAAACATGTACCCTATTGTGTTTTGGATTCTTGAGTTAAGGTGTCAATATGGCCCTTAAACTTACCATTGGCGTCAAAATATATGCCTAGGTCTTTGGTTGATTGAATTTTGCACATTACATTATCCAATATTTTATAGGTACTTGGAAGATAATTCGTTTTTTGGGTATAGCTTATAACCTTTGTTTTATTCAAGTTAACTTTCATTTTGTTCTTGTCACACCATATTGCTACCTTGTTAATGTCTTCTTGTATTCTAACAACGTCAGAATTATTTTTGATATAACCAAGCAATTTTAAATCGTCAGCGTAAAGTAAAGGTGTAGCATAATTTACCCTTGTACATAAATCATTAATAAACATATTAAATAAGATTGGACAAAGGGGAGAACCTTGCGGAATCCCTTTTCCTATTTTGGCAGATTTTGACAGGTTTTTTATTGACTTTAATCTGAAAAGTTCTGTCTTTCAAATAAGATTCAAACCATTTTATATATAAAGGGGATAATCCCATACTTCTTAACTTATTAAGAAGAATGGAATGGTTTATACGGCATCAAAAGCCTTTGTAAAATCGAAGTAACTAACATCACATTGTGAGTTACTATTAGTATATCCTTGTATCTCAATAGTTGCCTGACATAGATTAATAACTATGGATTTACATGGATTAGTAACTATGGAAAACTGTAATAATAATATAAAATGAATTGTCAGCTGGAAAAGCGATGAAGCTTGATTTTGATTCATTTGGTAAAATTATGAAAAATAAAGTTTCAGGTCCCATTATAACACATTGAATTGTATAAACCAGTGGTTCTGAACTATTTATTCGCGGCCTCCTTCGTACTGCAATCCAGCAGCACAATAGCGTATGAGTTAGAAACAATGCAAAGGTTACAAGAAACAACAAGCTCAACTGTGTCATTAAGAACTCAAATCTTTTATTGCAAGTTGTAAACAAACCAATAACTTCCTTGTTTTCTTGTTCTAAATAAATATTGAGTGAAATTATTTGATCTACTTTTACCAGGAAATTCATAGTCTCAGAAGTTTGGCGGCAAACCTAGCAAATCTCGCGGGACATTTGTTAAGAATTACTGCTTTAGACATTCTCTTAATGCGAGCAACAATTGTTCTTGGTCTATTTAACCATTCTAGTACACCGTATGAACTAGCAGATGAGACCATTAGTTCGAATTCAGCCAAAAAAATGGAGTTTCGTAGTTTTCCACCCTTAGATTTCAAACGCTTTCCTCCTTCATCGTAGCAAGCATACCGTATGCTTCAAGTCTATTACTTCTTGTTCTGCAAAACATGTTGAATACACTTATTCCATTAGGTTTGTTATTACTGAAAAGATAGATGAGAAAATAAACTGCAGTATTTAGAAAATAAAACAATTTCATAATAAGTACATAGACTTGAAAAAAAACAACTAGTGTCGGTTCCTAGACACGAACACAGGTTTCCGTAGCTAAGGAAAAGAAAAATGACAAGAACTGCGTTTAACCGTCCGGCTATAAGATAATATTAAAAGCTTTATTTTACAATGTGTTGAAGATACTGTTGAGGTACACTGGCAATTCAGTTTTCGCTATTTTGAGATTCCCATAATATATATAAGCTCTTGCGTAGCCTAGTCGGTAGCGCGCTCGACTTCAGTGCTAGCGGTCCCGGGTTCGATTCCCGGTGGGAGCTCAAAAGTGTCGGTGTTGACCCAGCATCGTGAGGACAATTGGGGAGCTGCTGTGAATAAAAGACAGTGGCGATCACAGTGAGAGGTTCGGCTCTCCTCTCCCAACCCGTCTGGTCAGCGTGGGAGCAGTAGGCCAACTCCTCCCTTTGGGGAGAGGCCTCATCCACTAGTGGATTGAATATGGCTGTGATTTATATATATATATCCTTATATTTATGTTCAGTAGACTGTATTTAGAATAAAACAAAAATCCTAAGTTGAATATTTAAGCAAATAAGGGCTCAAATAAAGGTGACGCCGTTTCTTAGTTATTTATATTTTAGGTAACCAATATACAACATTCACTTAAAGGAATATTTCTGAATTGAACCTGAGTTTCATAATTTTATAAATATTAGTTTAGTTTTATCGCTACCGTTCTGTTTCTTTACCGTCTATTGTTCCTTATGTATGCTGATGGTAACGTTTTCATATTATTATAATAACAATACTAAAGCATCTACCGGGGTCTAGTAGTTTTGACTACGGTCTTCTGGTCAACACTGGAGGTACACTGGTAATCATCCTTACTAATATTTTCTAATGTTTACAGATACATCAGGTGAATGCTAGATGATACATAGACTATGATCCTGTTCACTACCCCATACCTAATCTCTTTTAAATTAAATTGCATTTCATTTAATAAGGCCCATTGGAATCGTTGGCTCTGGTCGGGCTGGGTTAGGAAAATGATGAGGAAGGTTTCGCCCAGGGCGTTTCTTAAGATACTATCCCTGGAAAGCATCATTAACTTCCCACAGAGCACAAGACGTGCAATGGGCATATGTTGAGAATAGAGATATACCATCCAATTTGTGCACATAGGACGTCGAGTGTAGGAGGCAATGGACGTCCATCGGATGTCCAATGTAGACTAGAGATCTACGCCCAGTTTATTTCCATATGAGGTAGGATTATGGACAAGTGCGGACTGTAACGTATGTCAAATGGATGTTCCGTAACACACACACGTAAATCCCATAGACGTTCACTAGATGAATAATTTGTGCACGCAGGCAGGCCAATGAGTAGGCAAGGGGCGTCCATCAGAAGTACACAGCGGATCATGGCCTATGTCCAGTGGATGTTCATATGAAAATGTCCAGTGGAGTTCCATAATTTTGGTCGAGTCACATCGGGTCTTTTTGACGGAAAGTTACTGACATGTTTTGCTATATATTGATATTCAGATTTCATTAGACGTCGTTCATTGTCTTAATGATGATATGTTATTAGCAAGATATTCTTCAATATTTAGCAGGATTTGAACCCGGGAACCTCCGATTGTAGATTGCCAAGCTAACCAGTCGGCTACAGAAACATATTTTTTTTTTCTCCTAAGGTTTATATCACAAAGTCAGCACAGAAATGTTATAATAAAGAACTAAACAAAAAACAATAACAACAAAGGAACAAATGTCATCAAAATAATAATACTATTAATGTAACTTTTTGTAATATTACACAAACACTTTAGGTTTATGCAGTTTGGTGAACTTCAATATGAATAATGCACGTGCCTTATGAGCCAATCAGGATCTCTAATGTTCTGTTCTTCTCAATATATACAGCGATTGTGCGATGAACCAGATAGAGAATTTACGATGGGCCAGAGGAAAATGTTGGAAACAAGGTCTACAAAATAGCTGTTCCACCGTTAATTCACGCGTATGGCATCGGTTCGCAGGACCTTACACACTTTTACTTTTTTCCCAAATTTGTAATTTATTATCACACTCAATCAAATTATAAAAGAGATCCTCCTCTCGTCCATACTTCCTACACTTATTCGAGGCTGTACTGCCTTTAGCTTTCACATTAATTCCAATCGGATCCAACTTATAGAATTGCTCAAGTAACTGGAAGTTAAGATTCGAGTTCGACATTAACATGACTAAGTTTTGGAAAATTTTAGGCCCCTTATCACCTTGATTTTCCACAATACATGGCGTTTTTAAATCGTCGTTCCACATAAAAAATAAAACGTCTTTCACAGTAAATTCCTCTACTGGTATCGTTTTAATCACCGCATAGGCAAAGTCCAGGAAAATATGAGAAAAAATCTTCATGGGTCCCTCGATCGCCTTGATATCTGTCGCTGGTGTGTCATTAATTTCGTGTAATGCCAACAAACTTGCATCATAGAGATATTCTCTCTATAAATGCACAGAACATGGATGAATCTATGGACTAGTAGAGCCTGGGCTTGTCCTTGTGCGTTTTTAAGTTCGCCCCTTCCTCTAGTTTTAGAAAACAATCTTTGGGTACGTAACAGTTGTTTGTAGCATAGAAAATACCCAATAGATATTTTAATCTGAGCCCAAAATAATGACGAAACAGAAAATAGTTGAGTCTTGTAGTGTGGTTTCCTCAAAATAAAAATATTAACAAATCGAGCTCTTATCAAGAAGGGAAGACAGGCTATTTTTGTATAGACTGAGGTGCTTCACCAGCGTTTGCATCATCATAGTTTCATTAAGTTCAATCGTTTTCCCCATATTAGTATTCCACCAAATCCCCAGCACTTTAATTTGAAGCCAACAAGTATAACCTTTAATTTGAATTCGCGATTTCAATGACTTACATACTTTCAGTATCATTTTGTAACACAAAGTTTACGTCATCAGCGTAGATAAGGCAACGTAGGGAGTTATTAATCATTTTAATTCCCAATAGAGAATTCTGGACGGCGATTGCAAAAGGTACCATCCCAAAACCAAACATTAAGACAGGGCAGGAGTACCCTTGCGTTATTTCTTTATTTTGTTTAATTTTGTTAATACCAACTATGCATTTACATATATTTTCACATACATCTTACCATAAATCCATTTAGAAAGATATCTGAGGGTCCTTGGGAAATTCATAAGACGCATAATTTCGAACAAATATTCAGGTTTGATGTTATCATGGCCGCGGTAAAAGTCTGTTTTAAATAACATGAGCGGAAAGTCATGCCCCTCCTGGGCGTAGAGCAACATATCTCTCATAGGTGTTAGAGCAACATATCTGTAATGTTCATTAACTCAATATAGATTGAGGTGGTTTCTTTCATGCCATTTTGAAAGGAAAGAAGAAGAATGGGCACCACCTTTTGCATTCATATGAAAGAATTTTCAGTAAACCTTTAGTATCGAAGTTCTGCGGGTGAATCAACCGGCGTGTGTCAACAGAGAACATAAGTGTGTTTTCCTTTGCAATTGAAGTAAAAACGTTTCCATTAATAATTGGGTGGCGCCACATAGAATTGAAAAGAGGAGCCAGTTCACGGATGAAATAATTCTTACTTTTTGCATCCATGGGCCATTCAACACGTCTTCACCTCCACAGGATTAGATGCTCAATTGTTGGATGGCATCTTCAACTTCAGTTGTCTTAAAGCGCTGTTGAGTCATCTCACTGTCATCGGACTAAATACATGGTAACTTGGCTACATTGGAAGCTTTTAGGATGTCGATATCAGGGTCACTCTGTTCTTGAAAGTTTTACATACTGTTTACGAATGCCCTCATACATTTGCCGACCAGAATAGTAGATATCGGTCGTACTTGTTAGAAAATTGCGTGGTTGAATTGACGTGGTAGGTTGTTGACCCTTGTGGTAGGTAGTTGACCCCATGACGTGGTGTGGACATTCGTACAAAACTATGAATGAATTTTGGGTGGGAAAAAAGTGATGACATAATCGAACAGTGACGCAAATTTAAGATGGCGATCCACGTAGGTGGTTTGAGGTGACGTAGGTGTTTGTATAACACTACGCTTGAATTTTTTGGAGAAAAATGACGTCATACTTCCGGGACTCGAACCCGGAACCTTCGAGCCGATGGAATACCATGCAGACTGCCAGTCTAGTAACTTTGGACTTCGACCCGTCACGATTCGTCTTTAGCTGCTAAGTATTAAAATCCACAACCATGCCCCTGCCGGGAGTCGAAACCGGGGCCTTCGAGCTGATGGCCTACCACCGCAGACTGCCAGTCTAGTAACTTTGGACTTCGACCCGTCACAATTCGGCTTTAGCTGCTAAGTATTAAAATCCACACCCATGCCCCTGCCGAGACTCGAACCCTTGACCTTCGACCTGATGGCCTACCAGCGGAGACTGCTCGGCCACCCGGCCGGCTTTTCCTCTGGAGGAATGAGGTGCTCCGAGATTGTATTTACCCGTACTATCGTATTTTATTTTAAATCTACAATAGATATAATTTGGAAAAGAAAAACAAACATTTTGTTCTCTGGGCAATGAGATTTTTGGACTGCTGGCAGATTTGTTAAAATGAGAAAAAGAATTGAGGTAGTAAATAATTCTAGGAGCTAAAATCTTAGATCAGCTCTTTATAAATTTAACATTTTACGGTAAAAATATCGAGAAATTGAGTTAGATAGTAAAAAAAAGTTACCTTTTATTAAATACATTATGAGATGAATGTTACACCTTTGTTGATTCATATGGAACTAAAATGTTGTTGGTATGATGTTCTAAGTTAAAATATGACAGGGGGAATACAAATATGAAACGAGGGACTGTTCACGTGACTGCTAGAAAGGAGAATTTTATCTAATTTCTATGAGGAAGTAATTGTCTGATTCCCAAAAATAAGACCGTTGTACTTTCCCTTATGCGAAATAAGGTTCTGATGAAGTAAGTTGTTATTCATGTAAAGATGAAAATCAGGTTAGAGGAAGTTCATGTTCTTTTATAAGGACATACTTAATATCTGATTGTAAAATTAAGGCTGACTTTTCCTCGTCTGAAATAACTTTTAAAGAAGTTATTATTCATGTAAAGATCGAATCTTTTAAAGTGAAAAGGAATGTAAGTTCTCTCTTCGGAAATAGGGCTAGATATAATCTTGACGTCACAGTAGTACTTTCTCTAGGTGAATGATCGAGTTGGTGCTATTGAACGTTGGAAACAAGCATTGCAAATTGACTGAATGGAATATTTTTCCTGGTAGGTGAATGCTCCCTAGAGGACTTGTTCTGACGTCAAAGGAGAAACTTTCTATTAAAAGATTAAATTAAAATGTACTTGTTAACACTTACAGATGTCAGTGACGAATTAGGAAATAGGAATGGGTGAGTATTTTATTTGATATTGTTAGTGCTTTAAAAGACTGACGTCACTGACAAATGAGGAAATAGCGTTGGCTGCCTGTTTCATTTGAATGAGGCGTGAAAGTTTAAAAAGAAGAAAAATATGCCTTGTGGTGAAATGGTCAGTGTCAGAAAATAACTTTCTAGGTCAAGCTTGAATTTCACACTATATAAGCTGAAGCTAAATCATACAATATTCATTCTTACTTACCTTATGAAACTGACTATATCATAGTTAAGAAGGCACACTATTTGTGAAGGCACACTATGTCTTCTACAACATATATTGGTAAGTTTTTTTCAATCATTGATTGATGGTAGAACTTAAAAAAATGGGGGGGGCTGGGTAACTGACCAGTTTGTGGCACTACGTCATTAGCCAAATGATTTTGTGCTTGAGTGTGTACGATTAGACAATTGAAATAAATCAAAGTTACAGACAACAAAGTTACTGCAAGTTTGCAACAAATTTGCAAGAAACTTCCCACAGCAAGCTTGCAACAAACTTGTCATAACAAGCTTGCAACAAACTTGCCAGAACAAGCTTGCAACAAACTTGCCAGAACAAGCTTGCAACAAATTTGCCCTAACAAACTTGCAACAAACTTGCCCGAACAAGCTTGCAACAGACTTACACCAACAAGCTTGCAACAAATTGTCCCCAACAAGGTTACAACAAACTTGCCCGAACAAGCTTGGAACAAACTTGCCAGAATATGCAACAAATTTGGGAACATTCAAGTGCGATGTAGGGATATCCACAGAGCATTCGGGGGACGTTCATGGTACACTGTAGGGAAAACTCAGATGATATTCAGAGGATGTCCATTGAATTTTCACACATTTAAATCATATGGTATTACTTGCCAGGCATGGCATTACACGTAGGGATATTCACGGAGCACTCAAGGGACGTCTACGGTACATTGTGGGGGATATTTACATCACATTCAGAGGATGTTCAGGGAATATTCACACAACATTTAAAGCATGTGTCATTAATTTGTAGGGATATCCACTGAACATTTTGTGGACGTCCATAACAGATTGTGGATTTAGCACAAGACATTCAAGTACGTTGTAGGGATATCCACGGAGCACTCCAGGTACACGGTACATTGGGGGTGGGTGATATTTACATTACATTCAGGAGATGTCCAGGGAATATTCACAGAACATTTAAAGCATGTGGCATTATTTTGTAGGGAATATCCAAGAAACATTCCGGGACATTTAAAGCATGTATCATTACTTTGTAGGGATATCCACGGAACATTCGGGGGACATTTAAAGCACGTGCCATTACTTTGTAGGGATATCCACGGAACATTTGAGGGACGTCCACACCACATTATGGGGAATATTTACATCGCATTCAGAGGACGTTCACAGCACATTGTGGGGATATTTACATCACATGAAGTTGTACAAAGAATGTTTGTTTTCCAGTGATTTTAATTGTAGGAAGTGAGTTAGCATGTAAAGGTAAATTGTTTAATGAGTGTTATATATTAATGGAAGCTATTTTTTTTTATTTCAGATTTCAATTTGATCCTTACGAAAGGCTAGTATAGTGACAGTCTTCTACCTTTTGTTCGTTGAGAAAGGCCAAGTCTTCTACCTTTTGCTGTAAAAAAGACAATTAAATTAAGGTAATTTGATTGTTTCATAAGGGAACGCTAGATAAATGGTGTTGTATGTGAATGTTTCGTCCACGTATTTTCACATGAGATTTTTAAAATAATATTACATGTGAGAAATTTGTAAACTAATATTGGTCTATTAATGTATTATATGAGTGAACATGTAATGTTAAATTCCTTACTGAGGGTAAATATTAATGAGTTATTTTTTCATTTTAGATTTCCATTTGCTCCTTGAGAAAAGCCTACTATAGTGACAGTCTTCTACCTTTTCCTCCTTGAGAAAGGCGAAGTCTTGTACCTTTTGTTGTAAAAAACTCAATTTAATTAAGGTAAATAGATGTTTCATAATGGAATATTAAGTAAATTATGTTAAATGTGAATGTTTGATCAAAGTATCTTCATAGGAGATTTTTAAAATAATATTATATGTGAGAAGTGTATAAAGCAATATTGGTCTAACGACGTATTATGTGAGTGATCATGTAAAGCTAAATTGCCTACTATGGGTAAATATTAATGAAAGTTATTTTTTCATTTCAGATTTCAATTTGCTTCTTAGAAAATCCTAGTGTAGTAAGAGTTTTCTACCATTCGCTCGTGAAGTCTTTTACCTCTCGCACTTGAAGTCTTCTAGCGTTTTGTTGTAAAAAGACATTTGAATTAACGTAAATAGATTTTTGCATAAGGGAATGTTTTGTCATGGTCGATTGTTTTATAATTGCTCGCTGGTCTTATGTGAGAATAGTGAGACCAACATAGTTTCATATGAGAATATTAAAATAACATTACATGAGTTCTTTCACATAGGATTTTTTAATGTTCTCACATCTTAAATTTGATAAGGGAATGATAGATTAATGCCATTTTTTAATACTTGAATTTTCTCTTCTAATATTGTAGTTGTATAAAAAATGATGATTTTAAAAGTAATTAAAGAGTTTTCATCTATTATTAATTATCTGAAGTTGATTTTGAAAAGAGCATTATGTGTTATATTTAGATTTCATTTGAATATCTTTTATTGTAATATCATTGTTAAAGCTAATTTTAGTAAGCATTCGTTTTAATTGAACTGTATGCTTTAGTTTATCTGTAACGTCTTTGGTAAAGGGATAGTAATACTAATGTATTGTTTTTATAATTTCAGTAATATGAGTGCATTGTTGAATGCAGTTGATGCTCTTTTGACACATGAAGCTGAAGTGGGTATGGAGAGAAGGAGAGAATGCTTGACACCTGGAGACAGGTATGTAATTACTCAGTGAATGGCTGTTATCCTAGCATATCTAAACTGTTTGACTTCATCGGCAATCTTTGTGAGCAATCTAGGGAGGATGAAAACATGTGTAGAGCCATTTTGGCAGCGTGTGAGAGCAAGGAAGGTATTATTAATCTAGGTATGTTTTTTTCAGTAAAGATGGAATTGTAGCATTAGGCTGGCAGCATTATTCCATCTTAGTAGATCCAGTGGATGAGGAAGGAGGGACAGTAGTTGACCCTGTAGTAGCTATGCTCTTAGGGTTAGTACCTCATGGGGAGAGTGGTGATTCAGAGATTTATGTTCGTCTGAACGAAGATGGATCTCTGACCATCATTCTTCGCAGAAGGTCTCTTCCTCCTTTCCCATTCAGTGTAGCTTCTAATATAGATAATACTACGAGCCAATCTACTGTAATTGTGACTTGTATTAGTGCTTGCACCAGTACCACTACCTCAGTAGCGAACACAATGACTTGTGTTCTTCCAAATTCTACCGTTTATTGTACCACGATTGGAATCTCTTCTCCTACCATATTCTCTACCTCAGCTCTCATGCTACCACCACCACCATCAGTAGCAGTACTTGCTCCTATCTGCACTAGATCTACGGATGAACCTCTTCCCTCTACCTATCCTCTTCCCACCAATTCTCTTACTAATATGCCAAGTACTTCATTTGCTTCTGATATTCCTAGTACCAGCCATGCAGACTTTCGCAGGGTTGATAGGGAAAGTTTGAATGGGAAAAACATCAAGGCTGTGAGAGTGGATAGGGATTCTCAACCGCATAATGTATTGGAAATGTCGCAGAGAGGGGATGAAGTGTGTGCCGAAATTTTCGATTCTTTTTGAAGTGGAGGGGGATATTTTTAAGGATATTGCGGAATTAGAAATGGAAGATGCGAGTCAATGGGTGAATGAGAATGATTATCCCCAGCTGCATGGAACAGGAGACAATACGTTTGAAGTGATATCCCGCCGAAATCAAGAATACACTAGATTCCCTTTACGTGGAGTAGAGGTTACCATAGGTGTTCGAGAGCCGGGTAGAATTTTAAACCTCGAACAATATGTTGAGACCCTGTTCACTTTTTCGCTTGAACAAATATTGTCAGATGTGAACCAAGACAGCTACATTGGGTTCTCCATAGACAGTCTTTTCTTTCAACATCATATTCTTTCAACTTTGGAAAATATTTTGAGTTCAAACGAGGTATTTCTCCTTGTTGAAAGAATGACGATCAAGTGTCATATTACGGACCCGATACGTGGAGAGGGTCGACCAAATGATAAAAAGTATCTTCCACTGGAGGAATACTTACAAGAACATATCATTCCCATTCCGAGCTTCCCTGGCGATGGGGAGTATGATTGTCTTGTGCGAGCTTTATGTCTAGCTCGAAGTAGAGCAAGTGAGACAAGAGCAAAGATACATTATATGCGAAACACACCAAAGTTTTTTGTTAAAAAAGGTAAAGATCTATGTAAAGCTGCAGGTGTTGAATTGAAAGCAAAAATTTTTTGGGGTATTGAGGAATTAGACAAGTTTCAAGCACATTATGGTGATGAGTATCAAATTGTTCTTTACGCACGTACTCCATTGACAAGGTAGTTTACCATTTGGTATCGAGGGCAGAGTGCTATTACTAGCAAAAAGTTATTTCTTTTTACGAAGAGAAACACTTCGTAGTTATTACTTGTATAAGATCCTTTTTGAATAAAGAGGGGTATTGTCCAGATTGCCTTACCCCATATCATAATCGTATTGATCACAGGTGTATCAATGCGAAATGTGTGAGAAGAGACATATCATTAGGGATGATGATGAAGAGAGTAATATTCAGTGTAATGATTGTTTAAGAACATTTCCTACTCTTTTATTCCATCCTACTCATAGTATGGAAGAGAATGGTAAGCCCGTATGTTCTTACGTAAACCTTTGCCCAAAGTGTGGAGTTAAAAATGATTTTCGCCGTCGAAAAACTGATCATGTTTGTGGGGAACGTTTTTGTAATATATGTCTGACGGATGTTGAACCGACGCACTTCTGTTTCGTTAAGAAGTTACAGAAGAAGCCTATTAAAAATTTCTTGTACGTTATTTTCGATATAGAAATACAGCTGCTAGAAAAGAATGAAAAGGAAGAAAGTGAGCATCGTGCAAACTTAATTTGTGCTTCTCACCGCTGTCACGAATGTAAGGACAAGGAAGTGGGTTATAAATGTTTTGTATGTGGTAATGCACAAGGTGATAGAGACTTTGTGTTTTATGATATGCAAGCATTTATCATCCACGTCCTTAATCAAGGTCCAAAGTTTGAGAGAGTGATGGGAATTGCACATAATAGTTCCCGTTTTGATACTTTACTAGTAGCACGGGATCTTATTCAAAAACAAAACTATTCCCCTAATATTATTGCACAAGGTCAAAAGATTATACAATTATCGGTCGCGAATATTTCTTTTAAGGACAGCTTTTTGTTTTTAGGGTAAAAGTTATCAAAATTACCGAAAACCATGGGATTACAAGAAGGGCTTAAGAAGGTTGACTTCCCCTTTTTATTTATTACGAAAGAAAACGAGAATCATGTAGGAGCATGGCCTATCATTGATTTTTATGTCCTGGATTCCAAATCCGAGGAAGAAGGGAAGGCTTTTCTAGAGTGGTATGCTATAGTTATGGATTCGACGTTCAACATGTGGAAAGAAATACTTGAGTATTGCCAGAATTATGTATTCCTTCTCACAAAAGCTGTGATTAAGTTTTCGAATCTTATTGAAGATAAAACAGGTGGTATTCAATGTTTTCTCGAGAAATGTACTATTGGAGCCTGTGGAAGGCAATGTTTCAGGTCTTTATTCCTACCAGAGAATACCATCCCCGTCATTCCTCCAATGGGGTTCCAATACGGTAATCATTTTAGTGAAAGATCTTTACAATGGGTGAAGAAATTGGAGTCTCTTGACTCAAATGTTAGTATTGAAACCATTGATAATGGGGGCGAAGTACCATTTGGTACATATAAATTGGATGGTTATGACGAGAAAAATAGTACAGCATATGAGTATTATGCGTGCTATTGGCATGGTCATACATGTATTCAACCGCTTCGTCATTATCCTTTGTATGACGAACAACTCGTGACGTTGCAAAACAGGTATGAGGCAACAAAGATTCGGAAACAATATTTAGAAAAGTGTTGTTTAAAAGTTATTGAAATCTGGGAATGTGAGTGGAATGAGCAAGTACGGAATTCCTCTTACATTCAGGATTTCATTAAAACGCAATGTAAGGAAATTGAAGGTTTTCTGATTAGTAAGGAAAGTTTTAAGGGAGGGAGAACTGAATGTTTTCGTGCATTGTATGAATGCAAAGATGGTGAGTACATCCGCTACGTAGATGTCACTTCTCTCTATCCATGGGTAATGTCGAGGAAGCCTCTTCCTACTGGGAAGCATATTATTCACAGAGGAAAAGATATAAAAAAGCCAGAGGATATCCATGGTGTTATATTCTGTAAGGTTTTAGTTCCACAGAATTTAGACATTCCGATCCTTCCATACAATGCAAACAAACGTCTAGTGTTTGGACTTTGTAGGCTTTGTACGGAAGCAATGGAGAAAGGGGAATGTAATCATGATGAGGAACAACGGAGCTTCATTGGAACCTTTTGCACTCCCGAATTACATGTAGCTATTAAAAAGGGCTATAAAGTTCTTAAAACTTATGAAATTTAGGAGTTTAAAATGACTGAGGGAGTTTTCAAGGACTATGTAAATTCTTTCCTGAAAATGAAGCAAGAAGCTAGTGGCTTTCCCTCTGAATGTAAGACTGAGGAGGAAAATCAGTCTTACATTCGAGACTATGCTGACCATGAAGGAATAACGCTCGAGTATGATAAAATCAGTTATAATGCTGGTCTGAGGTATATCGCAAAACTATTTTTAAATTCTCTGTTTGGGAAGTGGGGACAGAGAACAGATTTAAATCAGAACAGGGCGGTATCTGATGCCCACTCATTCATAGAAATCATTAGAGCGCCGCATTTACAAGTTCATTCCATTGTTCCTATTGGGCAAAGCAAACTCGTAGTAATATATAAATACTCTGAAAATGTAAATAGACCTTATCCTTTCTCTAATCTTATTTTAGCTGCTTTTATATAATCCTGGGCCAGACTTAGACTATATGAATTAATGGAGGCTGTACGTATTGAATTTTTACTCTGTGGTGACACTGACTCTATCATGTATATGCAAAAAAGGAATCAACCACTCAGGTTACCTACTGGGAACTATTTGGGCCAATTAACTAATGAGACTCAACTTGGGTGGGAGATTGGGAAATTCGTAGGTTTGGGACCGAAAAAAATTATAGTTTAAAGGAAAAGGAATTGAGGGAAGATGAATAAAAGTTTAGGCATACTTGCAAGATTACGAGCATTACTTTAAATGAACGGGCGCGAAAAGTGATTGATTTTGACCATTTTTATGATTTAGAGAAGGAGAAATATGAAAAGAAAGTTGTGACTAACACAAATACGATCAGAAGGTTGCCTGGGTATAAATTGTAAGCAGACCTGAACATAAGACACATCAAATTGTAAATAATAACATAAAACTAAAAGATACAAATGACAAAGATGACTTTCATACACTACCGTATGGCATTAAACGACGAAAAACGTAATGGTTGACTCCTTTTTATGTAAGTGTGTGTGTGTGTTCCCCTCAGGATGATATAATAGGAAATGTTTTTAAATAATTGTTTCATTTCGTATTAAGATGTTGTCCTTTCAACACCCTGGTACTATGATGATCAGCGGACCATCCCTTTCAGGGAAAGCTACTTTTGTTAGAAAATTGCTACAATATAGGGACAAAATATTCACTACCCACTTCAAATAAATTGTTTGGTGCTATGGTGCGATAGTACCAAATCTTAAAACATCCCTTAGTAATATTCGATTTGTTAGAGGAATACCAGATATGAATAATTTTAAAATTCAGTCCAACTCATTAATTATTTTAGACGATTTAATGAATGAAACAAATGGAGACGTTAGTAATTTGTTTACGAAATACGCTCATCATAAAAATTTATCAGTTATCTTTATAGCTCAAAACTTATTACCTAAAGCTAAACATTCTCGAGACATTTCTTTAAATAGTCACTATATCGTAACTTTTAAAAATCCACGAGATAAATTACAAATTCAGTATTTAGCACGTCAAATTATGCCTCATCATAGTAAGGGTGTTGTAGAGGTTTTTGAAAAAGCTACTGCGAAACCGCATTCATATTTATTTTTGATTTAACACAAAAAAACATGATGCTTTGCGAATTAGAACAAATATTTTTCCATGCGAAACTATGTATGTGTGTACACACATGAAAAGCATGCGAATTCTTCAATTTCTCTTTAGTTGTTATTAGGATGTCAAACTTAAAACATCATTACAATGAGCTCCATGGTCTTTGCAATTGTAAGGGGAAAGCGTAAAATATTACTTCAACATGCATCCGGTAACTTAATACGAACTGTTGCTCAACTTGGTAAAAACCTTTTAAACGGTAACATAAAATTCTCTCATCATCAGAAACAAAGACTGCGTCGTCATAAAAAGACGTTACGTGCTCTCTCTCTTAAGCGCTCAAGTTTAAAAAGTAAACGTAAACTATTAATGCAAAAGGCTGGAGCATTATTACCTTTATTAGTAGGACCTATTTTAAGTGCTGTGGCTGGAAGTTTATTTAGAAGTTAACATGTCTCACTCACAGTTTCAAAAAATGATACTCATAGCTGAAGATGCTACTAGTAACTTGTTTCTTCAAAGAACGTTTAGATCAAGAAATGTGTGATATTTTAAATCGTACTGATCTTTTAATAGAACAAAAATGGAAATTATATCAACAAGCACTACACAGATACTTTGATCATACTCTCTCAGCTCAAAAGCCTATCGCAATACCCCTTTATGATCAGGAAGGAACTAGTACTAAATCACTACCTTTATTTTCATTAATTTTAGAATCGATGCCAAAAACGTCAGTGAGAAAAACATCAACATTATTAAATCTATTGCTCACATCAAATCGTATCAGTTGGGATCAGAGTGGTGCATTGCTAATAACGTACTCCCAGGATCAAATATTATTGATCTCATACATGACGTTATTCGAAAACGTACATCAAAACATTCTGTAGGGTTTGATATGTTTAAGTCATTTCTTCGAGATATTAATGTTAATAATGAACTGATCAACTTTCAATTTGGTGCTGATGCTGTTAGTAGTAATGTTCCTTATATTTCTCAAAAGGAAAAGAAGCAGAGAAGGAAAAATATTTCTCAAAAGAAAAAAGTAGTAAACGTAAAAATAATAATCATTTTAAAAATATTTTAAAAAATATTAACACTACAAGTTTTAAGTATGTCACTATCAAAGTTGTATTATACATATTCGGATCCAACATCTCTCGGAAGTATTTCACGAAAGGAAAAACACGATTACAAAGAAATAAAATTAAAAACTGGTTAACTTCACAAGATACATATAATTTACATGCCCCTGTTCGTAAAAATTTTCCACGAAAACCTTATTATGTAAGCGGACCAAATGAATTATTGAAAATGGATTTAGCAGATATGCAAAACGTTGGAAAATATAATGATGACTATAAATATATTTTATGTTGTGTTGATGCATTTAATAGATTTGCAACTTGTATTCAGGTAAAAAATAAGAAAGGTCCAGTTATAGCTACAACAATTGAAAGTATTTTAAGTAGGTTTCGTGCGAAGCTACTTCACTGTCAAACTGATTTAGGCACAGAATTTTATAATCAACATGTAGAACGTGTTTTCGAAAAGTATCATATTTATCATTTTAGTGTAGATTCTGAAATGAAGGCTGCAATCGTAGAAAGGCTTATTCGAACTTTAAAAGAAAAAAATTACAAGTACACATCGGAATACACTTATGACTTCGTAATGTACTTGACGATCTTTTAGATAGTTACAATCACACTGTACATTCCACTATTAAAATTGCTCCTATAGAAGTTAATGAAGATAATACAAATCAAGTATGGGAAACATTATATGGAAAACGAAAACATGTTCAAAGTAAATGTAAATTTCAATAGGGTTATTATGTTCGTATTAGTAAATATAAACACAAATTGGAAAAGGGATATTTACCAAAATGGTTTCAGGAAATATTTATTGTAGATCATTGTATTAAAAGTGCACCACTAACATACAACATTAAAGATTGGAATGTATACCTCATCAAAGGAATATTTTACACACAAGAATTGCAAGCGGTGGTCGTAGGAAAAAATAAAATATTTTAATTGAAAAGGTGTTAAAACATAGAAAGGGTTGGATATATGTGAAATGGTTATGGTATCCGCCTAGTATGAATTAATGGGTTAAACAGAAATCTGTTCAGTCATCATGATAATGTCTTCTGAGCAACAATATTAATTTTACATCACATTACCATCAAATGTGGGTAATAATATTTTTGAAAATAAGACTTCATCCTATACCACATAATTATGTCAACACTTTCAGTTACAAGGCAATTGGGTGGTAGGCTTAAGCAGTGTTAGCATACCATGGAGTTTTTATAATATTCGAAAAGAAGAACAAGTAATTTTGCGAAGTTAATTTTTATCCAGGGTATTATGATTCAATTTCAAATATTGTTTCATTACTCCCTCTTATTACAAAACATACTAAACCAAATCAAGGAAAATCTATTTTAGAAAATCTACAACTTGATCGAGTATTACAAATTAGTATTGAGAATAAAAAAGATCATGCAGAAAATGATAATATATCCGTTTTAATTGAAAATTTGGAAAAGGAAGATCATGCTAGTAGTATTGAAAGATATAATATTTTTTTCATTTTACTATGATAAAGATAAAAATCAACTTTTCATGAAATATAAACGAGATCACAGAAAACAGTATGCAGTGGGAATGACTGGTGGCTTACAAAATTTGTTAGGATTCTCAAATAATCCATCTGTACAAATAGCTGGGGTACATTTTAATCCGAAATCAGAAAAACGAAAACCTATGTTTTTCAATGTTAGTGCACCATTTGAATATAACCTCGATTATAGTATTCCTTCTGAAATTAATGTTTGTTTTGACATTGTAAAAGATCAACCTGTCCTTGGTAAATTCCTTCGTAAAATTAGTATCTATGAATATCATAATGGTAAAATGCATTCTTTTGAATTTGATCGTCCACACTGTTAAAGTAGAAAAAAATATTTTGAATATTTTTTAAATATTTTAAATCATCGTATTCTTCTTAATAATTCATCGTGGATGGTAGGACTGAGTGAAATTATTATCCCCTTAACTTGCTATAATGTAACTGAAGGTCAAAATATTATGTGGTATGAAACAGTAGATGGCGATAATGTAAAATATAAAATATCACCAGGATATTATTCTTCAATAACATCATTGTTAGAGATTATGAATAAAATCATTCCAACCTTAATTCACTTTCATTTTTCAAATACTGTTAGTATTAAAACAAATGAAAACATTAAATCACTTTATTTTTCACCCGTACTTGCTTTACAATTAGGGTTCGAATCTGGTATAAATCTTTTAAAATCAAAACGAGTTGAAAACAGCCTTACATTGACATTGGATATCCACACCAACTATTTGTATACACTGACCTTATACAGCCTCAATTTGCAGGTGATACAAAACACCCTTACTACGTATTGTGGCCATGTCTGATAGTAATCATGGTAAAGTACAGACAATAACATTTCAGAATGTACATTATTTTCCTTTAAGTAAACTTTCATTCGACACAATTGAAATACTACTAAAGGACCATGCAGGACGAAATATTTCATTCGCATCTGGGACATTGACCATAACACTTCACTTTCAACAACACTCGTGAAAATGAAAGTTCCACATTATGGTAGAGGCATCCCTTACTTTGTTGGACCAGTTTATCAGCTTGGTCATCGATTAGGGGGATTATTTCGAGGTCTCTTTCGATTTGCTATTCCATTTATTAAACAAGGAGCTAAAGCAGTTGGTCGACAAGCATTACAAACAGGAATGCAAGTTGCAGGAGATGTATTAGAAAATCGTCCATTCAAAGAATCAGTTAAAAGTAGAGTACATCAGGCGGGTTCATCTTTAAGAACAAAAGCGGATAATAAAATTAATCAGTTCCTTAGTGGTAGTGGTAGACGACGGGCGCGTCAACGAAAAGTTCTTCTTCTTCCGAAACATGTTGGACCACCAATTATTAAGAAAAGAAAGAAGAAAAAGAAGACAAAGTCTTATCGTGAAAGGGATATTTTTAATTAGGTGATAAAATGTCTTTCCTTTCTGCATCAAGTAAGGAGTGTTGTACTAATGAATTTGATTTGCAAACTGTCCCCATGACTCAAACTCCTATTGAGTCTTCTCGTATGCAAGATTATCATCCTATTTCTACACTTACTTCAGAGGGCCCCGTTGAATTTGTGATTCCGGTAGATGTTGGAGAATATATTCATAATGCATACTTGTACTTGTACGTGCGTTGTAAAATAACAAAAGCTAATTGTGATAACTTAGAAGTATATAAGCCAGCACATGGCGATCAACCAGCAGTGCAGGCTGATGTTGTAGCATCAGTAAATAACTTTCTTCATTCTGTGTTCAGTCAAGTCAATGTATATTTAAATGATAAATTAATTTCTTCCTCTTCTGGCTCATATGCTATTCGAGCTTTCTTAGAATCAATACTTAATTACTCTGAAGATGCTTCGAAAACTCATCTCACATGTGCGTTATGGCATAAAGATACTGCTGGACAATTTAATACTCTTGATGAAAATAATGCTGGTTTTCGTAAAAAAAATGCAAATTGCTAGTGGTAATGCTCCTTTTGAAATGTTTGGACGTCTCTTTACAGATATTGCCAACTTAGATCGTATACTCCCAAATAAAGTAAGTTTGCGTATAAAACTGTTTCGTAATAAAGATTCATCTTGTTTAATGGCTGCTGACAATTCAAATTTTACAAGAAGTTGTATTATATGCACGTCGTCTTACTATTTCTGTTGACTTATTTCTTCATTTAAATTTTTACATGGAAAAAAATACTGCAAAATTACCACTCACTAGAGTGGAAACACGAATCATTACTATTGCACAAAATGTAACTTCATTTAATATTGATAATTTATTTTTGGGTAGAGTACCGAAAAACCTTGTCATTGGATTCGTAGCAAATACAGCAATGAATGGTAAATATCATCTGAACAAACTCCAGTTTGAACATTTCAATCTCAACAAATTGCAGGTTCAAGTAGGCTCTAAATTTTATCCACCCACTACCCTAAACCCTGATTTTCAAAGAGCATTATTCATTCAAAATTATTTCACCCTGTTTTCTGGTACTGGGATCTTTCATCAAAATACTGCACATACGATTAGTTCTCATGATTTTGCACATGGTTTTACTATTTTCCCATTTATTCTGTCTCCTACAGAAAGTATTGATGATTGTACTTGGGATGTTGTAAAAGACTCTGATGTTAATAGAAAAAATATCCTTTAGATAAGCACTAGTACAGTCTGTATCATGTATTGTGTATGCTCAGTTTGATTCGATTATAGAAATTGATAAAAAGAGAAACGTACATACCGATGGTACACTTTAATTTCAATCTCATTCAGTCACGATGCGGGTTCTAATACACTTCTCTGCTCTCACACGTGGTGAAAATGACGAGGACGAACACGAGAGGTTAGTCTTGAAAGATCTTGTTAATATCGATCCTGTCTTGGATTGTTCACTAAGTTGGATTTTTAAACCTCCTTTCCCCTTCTCCCAGTTGACAACAGCCTTGCGATTACATAACGATTACCTGTCTCAGCATCTCTACGGTCTCCACTGGAACGATGGTGATACCCTCTACAGTGAACTTAAAAGTGTGATTACCAAATACACTCAGAACAGTAGTGTAGTGTACACTTTCGGGAAAACAAGAATTTTTTTCTCGAATCTATCCTTGGTAAAAGTGTAATCAACCTACAAGAAGAATTAAAGTGTCCTCAATTTTCTCAATTGGCATATCCCTCAAGACAGTGTGTTCATTATTTGCATCGATTCTCCTATTTCCGATGTGCAGTGAAAGAAGGATGGACTTATGCAAATTATATTAAATTTTATGAGCTTGGCTTACCAATGTTAAATCAAAATAAGTGTGTATACATACCAAGTACTATAACAAACAATGTGGACGGACCAACTGTTGAAAGTGATTTTACGTGATTGTTTATCTGCAAGTGTACTGACTGGCATTTATGCCATTAATACATTACCTGTTCGTGTACAGTTTCCAGCAGCACTTCTTGTTAATTTAAGTTCTTCCTCAAGTGGAGGAAGTCATTGAACTGCAATTTATATTAATGAAAATGCAAGGGCTTCTTATTTTGATACCTTTGCAAGACCACATACTAAGCAAATTGTAACGTTCTTAAAGCGAAATTGTAAATTGTATCAATATAATAAAATTCAGGTTCAAGATAATACATCCACCCTTTGTGGATTATTTTGTATAGTCTTTATTTACTTTAATGTAAGGAGGGTTAATATCATACCAGAATTCAACACTATTCATTTGAAAAAAAATGATCAAATTGTAGTAAAATATGTTAAACAAATCATAAAACAAAAAAACAAGCTACGTTGCACATAGAATTATATACTACTCTTCTTCATTTTAAAGAAAAATAAATATGTTTATATAATTTAAATCTTTTTTGTTATCATCATTTATCCTGATTTCAAATAAAAAAACAAATTCATAGAGTATTCATTCTTTATTATTTAAGAGTAAGTAAAGTGTTTTATAAAACAACTTGCACATGCTTCTTACATCTGCATGGCTGATAAGGTATTTACAAGATTTTTTGGTTTCTCATGTTTCATCCAATACTGTATTTGCAAACAGTTTCTTAATGCACAGGCATAAAGTACACTTAGACATACCAATGTTTAAATTTAATGTTTTCAGGGCAGGACATTCTTTTCACTTACATCATTCACACTTTGTAACTGAAATAGTTTTTTAATCCACTGTGCTTTTTCAAGACCTTTACAAAAGAAAGTAGCTTCACTTGAACATAATTAAAAAATTATTCTACGAAGATGTAAAACGCTGTATCCATTTGATGTGTGCCATTGTAAATCGTGAAAGTTTTCTGTTAACCATTGCACTTGTTTTTGATATCCTAGTCCTACTTCCGTAATCTCACATGGAAGTTTTACTAAACAGTGGAATAAAAGACTAGCATCACACGCTACAATACAAAATTCTCTTATAATAAACTCATGTGTAGAGATTTTAAATCCTTGCACTTCAATAATGTACTGTTCTGAAGACACACTTATAGACTTTTCTACAGAAAATTGTTCATGAATCACATCAGGTATGAGTTGAGCAATGAATTCACTATTATGAACTAATTCTCTACAAGTTTTGAAAAAAGTATTCATGGAAATACTTACATGTCCCTGTCGTTTGAAAATTTCATAGTACTCCACAAACGTTTCATGGTGATTTACTTGATTCAAGAAATGTTTTGAAAGTACTTTGCCTGTATTCCACACATACATACAGTTATTATGAAGAATCTTTAACTTACACCCACTACAAGTAATTGGGTTGTCCTTTAAATATGTACGAAAGGTGTGTAATACACACGAGTGCCCAACAAAAATCTCACCACAAAATACACAATAGTCTGACATTTTTTTAACTTGTTCCTTTTATAGTACTTTAGAGGCTCACTCAATCTTTTGCTTTGCAATCCTTGTCGTGCAACAGATCAATAACACCTTGCATATGAACTTTTCCCACTTTCCAAAACCCATATTTCATATTTCACATAATTGTTTCATCATCACCAACATTACTGAGTTCAGGATGATCTTGCTTATAAATAACATACAGTTCTTTCTCTGTTGAAGGTTTTAAGATCAGTCTCCACACACATTTACGAAAATGTTTTTCAATTTCTTCGCCTGTTACTAGTTCATTTGGCTTGATATAGCCTAAATACGCATGCCCAGTTTGGTTATTTTCCTCATTAAAACACCCTTCACAGATCGAAGCACTTTTAGGATTCCACTGATGTAAGGCTAGACGAATACACTTCTCACCTACCCACTTGTTCTTGCATCCACACTTTTCACGACTACCCGAGTCCCTCCTGCTGGTTTCGCTACTGCTGGTACTGTTGCTGCTGCTTTTCCTGCTGACCCTAGTAGTGGTGGAGCTATTCCTGCCGCTGTTGCTGCTCTTGATAGTAATGATGATGACTGCTTCAATCCAGCGTTATCGTAACACAAGCGCTTCTTTACAGGATATTCAACTCCCTCCAACACACGCTGCTTTGTCTTTGTATTCTTCCTCTCTGGAGCTAATGATGAATATACCACACTAATATCTTCATCCTCCGTCTTTGTCTTTGGCACTAACGAACAATAGACTTCCTTAATATCCTCGTCATCATCTTCCTCCTCTTTATTAAATGAAAAAAAGATAATAATGATGGTTCACTCTTCACTTTAGACTTTAACAAACTATATATGGTACGGTTTTTATCTCCTTCTTCATAACTACTATCCAATAATTCCAATGTATCGCCAAGCTCCTCCACATCATCTACTCCCAACTTAACAGGACGTGCTACACCTTGGTGCTGCTCTGCCATGACACAAGGTTCCCTCTCTTTATAATGATACATACAACATTACTGCCATCTATATATATAATCAAAAACTTTCACCCACGCCATGACGTCAGGTAACAAGTAATTTCCTACATCCTGTCAATGACCTGACGTCAATAGTCAACTTATCTCTTGTACCCACGCCGTGACGTCAAACATCTTGTTCTGACTTGCTCCAGCACTACAATCTCAACATGATAACGTTGCACTCAACATTTGTCAACATCACAGGTCAATGACCTCTGTCACGTGATGGAGATTTCCAAATCCTATCTGTGATTACGTCATCACTTTTTTCCCACCCAAAATTCTTTCATAGTGTTGTACGAACGTCCACACCACGTCATGGGGTCAACACCCTCCTAGGGGTCAACGAGCTACCACGTCAATTGAACAACGTGATGGTTGCCCCTGGAAGGTAGGCAGCCCACAATTTGCTAACGAGTACGACATATATCTACTCAGTATATATATATA
>JAGDQP010004927.1:1790-33726 GCA_022664845.1 Lepisma saccharinum | reverse complement strand
CTATGTTTTAATACTCCACTCGTTTACTTAATAAATTCGTTTTTGGATGCCTGAGTGCTTTCATTTTAACCTCAAATTTATTTTACCTGAATTTGACGAATCATACAGGCGTGTTCAAAAAAGATGAGCTATGGCCTTGAGGGGCACAACACGCAGCAACGAAACTCTGGATGGATTTTCCTTTCTCCTGACAATATTGCCACCCTTATGCCGTTCTAAAATCGGTTGTGTAAAATTTTTGTGAGAGTGAGTTGTGTTTTGCCTTTTTTCTGTGTTTATGAGCAATGCCTTCTAGGAAGAAAGGATCTACACTCCCAAGCCAGTCGAGGCATATTATTTATAACGTTATGCAATTTATAGAGGATGAAGTGAAAAAGGAATCACCAATAAATCCTTTGAAACAAGACCAGAAAAGGGATGCGGCAGCAACTAACGTGTCCGTGGCGGAAGTTAAATGTGTAAAACAAGAATTTATCAAGACTGGTGATCAACTATCGAATGTCCTACTATCGCGGTAAATGTTTCGCCTAGATAGAAGCTATGTACGATTTGTTAGATATTATGAAGAGAGATCCTAGAACGAATTGCTGCTGATACGTTTGAACGTACTACCTGTGTGGGTAGAAATGCAAAATTTTCATTACTAGTTGGGATGGTATTCGGGTTCATCAACCGACTATGTAATCCTCTGATACCAGGGAAAATCCCCGGCACCCCATAGCTGTATAGAAGCCACTGGAATACACCTCGCGACACATGCTGTAGAAAACTAATAGCATAAGGAGAGGCACAGTACTATGGTTGGTGAATCACTCTAAGGGCGTTCTTGGAGGAGGCAAAGGATGTTCATACTTTTAAGATGTTCATTTTGTAACTTGTTTTTGGGGTTCATTGGTCCATCAGCATCAGAAGGAAACATTTTCTTTAACTCATCTGGAACATGGAAATATCACAATCTAACAGGGTCCGTGAAATATACACATTATTTATCGTAAACACAAATTGTTTCTTTGGGATAGTGATTAGCGAATCGAAAGATCTTTGGTTCGATCCTAGTCGTGAGCATACTTTTTTCCAAAGTGACTATAATTTCGTTATATTTAACACAAACTATAACAATCACTTGCTTGCAGGCGATCTTACCACAAAAAATTAATAAAACTTGGTTTTCTCTTAGTTGTGATCTAGTCGGCTGACTGACAAGGAAGAAAAATACAAGTATTAAAATCCTTTTACATTAAATTATGGAGGCAAAGTACATTTGCAGTAAATCATTTGCATTCCTACTACTCACTCCAATACTTGTTATCATATGACTAACCAGGAAACAAATTTGATTGATTTAACTGGTAATCAGCAGGAACTTCTTAAAATGTTATGGGTCTTAAGTAGTCAATGGCACGGACAATAAGTGAACCTGTAGTGTAAGGCTATCAAACGTTCCGATTTATTATGTCAGAAAGTATAAAATTATCTAGTAAATCGATAATACGAACAAATATGCACATGGAAAATAAATTCTGTAAGATAAACAAAATGAGGGCACTCCCTGACGTTTACGAAAATTACTGGGACGACCCCCTTGCTCCCTTATAAATCTGACTATTTGATACTTCTTCGCTTTCCGTTGCTCTTCTGTATTGTATTATTCATCCAGTTATTATTATTATTATTATTATTATTATTATTATTATTATTATTATTATTATTATTATTATTATGACTCGTAATAAATGTAACGAACCCATCGCAAATTTTCAAACAGCATTGTGACGAGATCCTGCATACATACCAACAGAAGTGAATAGTAACACAGATGACAATGTCGTGCTCTCGGTACTTATACTCCGACAACATGACACTTGGGGTAAAAGAATGACTGTTTTATTTCTAGAAGATCGTATGGTCATTTGATTGTAGTACGCATGTCTACAGGTGCCCCAACTACCTAGGAATTTTTGGTTGCCTCGTAGCTATTGTCTCCGAATTGCATACTCTTCATTTTTTTACTTCTTCTACATCGACCTGAGCATTAGATGCATAAAGGTCATAAATAAAATTTAAATTCAATTCGGATATTAAGCCCAGACAATGAAAAAACGACGCCGAAATTTTCCTAATGATATTAATAACATGTAATCAGTCTCTTATACCGGAAAGAACAAACATACTGCAATCAGTGTGTATTCTGAAAGTATTTCATGTTTTAATTATTATAATAATTTTACTTTAAAGTTCTCACAATGAAGTCGAGTTCCCTTACATAAGCTCAATTCTCAAAAAGATCTCATAAACAACCATATTTTTTATTAAAACCACACGAACAAGGCCACGTCATCCGGTTCATATTGAGTCACCAGGTAAATTATGCAAAGATTCGATTATGTGGTAGATCAGTCACAGAAAGAATTACGACCGAGTCACGAGTAACTCGGGCCAAGACCGGTGCAATCTGGACCGGTCTGGATCTGGATCACCTGTGCAGTTAGAGTATATGAATGTCTTTATTTCAAAAACAGTCTTCGTAACATTAAAGAACAATAAAATTTGGGTTACTCTGAAGACGTTTCGTAGCAGACTGGTTAGGGTATCAAACTTCAAATCAGGAAGACTCGAGGTCAAATACCTCTGAAGACAGTTGACCATTTTCACACTAATAATAAGTCATTATCAAGACAATGAACAACGTCCAACTAAATTTAAAGCAAAATTTGTCATTCACTTTCCGTCAAGGAAATCCACCAAATTTTGCTCATAGACTTCCATACTTGTGGATATTATTATCAAAAGGACCCTTGTCCACAAAAGTGTAAAATTGAGATATTGGCATGATTTAGTTCACTTCATTATTTTATAATATATTAGCAAGTTTAATGAATCCAGAACGCCTTTAAAATAATTTAATTATCAAAAGAAATTAGTGTATGGAAACAGTAATTAACAGTAAAAGTAGAATATATTTTACCTTTCCCAATTATTTTTTAGATAAATGGAAACTCGTGGTAAACTAAACTTTTAGTACTATTTCTAAGATATTCATGGGTGCAGATTCTCACTATCTTTGAAAAATAAGAAGTGTGTATCAAGCTCCAGACTTGATCTGTGTATGGATATCAACTAGACGTTCCATCGACCAAACTTTCGACGTCCAGAAACGCTTCTTGACTCCTGCATTGGACGACCTGTCGACGCAAACGGATCGCCCAGAAGATGTGTATTGAAAATACATATACGTGTTATGAGACATCCAATGGACAACCGTGAAAGTCAGCACTTGCCCATAATCGTACCGCATATGGACATCCAGTAGGCATAACCATAGGGTCTATTTTGGATGTCCGAAAAGCATCCCCTGTCTCCTCCATTGTATGACTTGTGAACACAAGTAGGGCATAAAGAGGATGTCTGATGGACGTACTAGAGCTATGTGAGTACATTTGGATCAGCGGCGTATTCTCCATGAATGCAAGGCATGCATTGCATGCCTTCGGATTCTAGTTTATTTATTTTATTATTTTCCAAGGAGAAAACAGAAAAGATTTTGAGAAATTACGGAACTTCACCTGATATCCTAGATCAGAACCCGTTATAAGAAAGCTGGCAGCTGACACTCGCTGGCAGTAAGTAGTTTAGTAAACTGTTCACGTGTGGCGCTGCAGTATTCTCGTCTATCTATGTGGGCGTCTACTCAAGATGTTTGTAGTCCGCTTGCCTGTAAACGCGTGTTTTATTGGGCGAAAGACGCGGGAGAAATCCGAAATGCATGCAAAGCTAAAAGTTGCATTCAGCATAGTTGCCACCTAGAGAGAGTGTGTGTTGCAGCGCCGTCAATGTATGTGGAATTCCACAAAATGTTTGCGTGGAGTGGAATTCTGTGTGGAATATGTGTGGATTTTCAGAAAAATCACAAGATAAACTTCTAAATGTTATATACTCATATTTTCTTGACTTTACTGAGGATACTTCCTATTTTCGCCTTTCATCTAGAAAAGGATAAAAGTTATGAAGTAACGTAATTACTTCCTCCTTAGTGGTAGCTGTAATTTCCGTGAGCGGCAACAGATGATCAAATTCTTTCTTGTACTCTATGTCTTCTGTATACATACCGCGCCATCCTATTCTTTTTCTGTAGGAAAATTTAATTTAACACCAAAACGAGAAGAAATTATCACCTTTTCGGTTCCAGTTTTCGCATAAAAACTGGCATGCTATTGAAACATTTGTAGATCACCTGTGAAACTACCATGTATCGAACTTCGTTACTCGAGGTCTATGACAATAAGAAAGAGGGAATTGCAAGTTTGTAAGGAGCAATTAGATGGAAGTCATCTCTTATTCCCATACATAATAATAATAATAATAATAATAATAATAATAATAATAATAATAATAATAATAGTAGTAGTAGTAGTAGTAGTAGTAGTAGTAGTAGTAGTAGTAGTAACATAGCATGCCCAACCTCAAAAGTCAGGATACGCCACTGATTTGGATGGTATGGTGATATTATGATGTAGCGTTAAATATATGAGACAAAACCAGCCAAATGATCAACTGTATACTATAAATGAAATCGGGTCAAACTTAAATTAAATCAAGCAATTTTAAATAATTTAGCTGTAACATGGTATGATATTGTGATTTTACCCATCCATTTGATCTAAAAAAAACACACTTTCATAAGAATGCTCTTATATGATTCGAGCGTCTTTCACTATGTAATGTCGTGATGTAATTTGTAATTACTTTATAGACCTGAGTGATTCACCACGAAATGATTTATTTGTTTGCTACTTCAAAATATACGATATAATCTGGTAGATTCCGTTTGACCAAAGATCGTTTATTATAGTGGTTTATTTAGGAAATAATAGAGCAAACACTTATTGACGTTTTACCGACACCAGTTTTTTTACAAAAAGTTCCAATATTATATGACATACAAGTAATTTACTGTTATTAATAAGAGCGTCCCGAACTCGGGCTCTGTAATGATCAGACTAGTGGTTCACCTTTTTGCAGTGATAACTTTGACTTAGTTCTTTTGGAAAGGAAATTGTTCAGAGAATGGATACTAACTCCAGTCCAAGTTACCAAGGTGTAGGCATACCGACTGTAGTGCAAGTCGGGGGTTTAGTCGAGAGTCCTGACTCTAGTCCAAGTCAGGTAGGTAGAGGTGACCACTTTTCGGAGCGAGAAGTGATACTTCTAAGATAGTTGACTGGCCTTTTATATCCTTTCTTGTGGGCTTATTTTTAGTATTTCCAAGTCTTACCGCTTGGTGTTAGGGCCGTCTGCTTCTTGTGGATGCTTATGCAGCATTATGTAATGTTAGTTGTCTGTGGTTTGTTTACATTGTAGTCATGTTGACATAATGACCCAATGAACATCATCTCATTACAATATATATTTATCATATTCAGCCGTTATTTATCCACTGCTGGATAAAGGTATCCCTCCTTTCTTTCCACATATATCCGTCTCCTGTTATCCTCATTCATGTAGCTCCTGAAAAACGCTTGATTTCATCCACCATCTTGCATTCGGACGCCGTCTCGGTCGCTTCTTTTATGTAGGAATCCAATGTAGTACATTTGTCGTCCATCTTCCATCTGTTCGTCTAGCTATGTGACTGGCCCATTTATACTTCGGCTTCTTCGCAGTCTAGATTACATCATCTACTTTGTTTAAGCGAGAATCTATTAATTTGTCTTTCCTGTCCCTCCTGATTATTCCTAGCATGCACATCTCCATTGCTCTTTGTGTGACTCGCAGTCCTTGAGTCGTTTGCGCATTCAATGTCCAAGTTTCACAGCCGTACATCATCACAGATAAGACATATTGATTATCAACTTTACGCTTGAGACACATTGGTAGTTTGCTTTTGAAAATAGAGTGTAGTGTTCCAAATGAACTCCACGCCATTTTGCATCTTCTACTTATTTAATCAGTCAATTTGGCATTCGATGTTTTGAGATGGCCTGGATAAACATACTCATCAACTGTGCCTATTGTCTCTCTCCGCTAATCTTTATTTCCCTCTTTGCAGCATGTTGATTGTATATGACCTTTGTTTTACTTAAATTAACTATAAGGCCTATTTTCGAACTCTGATTATTCAGCTAATCCATTCTGGTTTGTAGATCTTCCGCATTTGAAGCAAACAACACTATATCATCAGTGAACCGTATGTGATGAAAATATTTGCCATTAATTTTAATTCCAACTTCATCCGAATTTAAATTTTGGAACAGTCTCTTTAGGACTGCACAAAACAGTTTTGGAAAAATTGAATCTCCTTGCCTTATCCCCTTTCCAAATTTAAATTTTTCACTTTCTTGATGTAGTTTAATGACAGATGTGGCGGTCGAATAAATGTTTCGCAGTAGCTTGATGTATGCACTTTCGATGCCTTGCAGTTCAAGTGATTTAAGTACTGTTGACAAGGAGACTGAATCGAAAGCTTTTTCGAAATCTATGAATCCCAAACATAGTGGAAGTTCATATTCATTAGTCATTTCCATAACTTCATTCAATGTTTGTATGTGGTCCATTGTGCTAAATGCACGACGAAATCCGGCTTGCTCCTTTCACTGGTTAAAATCCAAGTCCCGTTCAATACTATTAAAAAAAACTTTCGTGAATATTTTGTATGGAACTGACAGTAAACTAATTGGTCTGTAGGTTTCCGCGCGTTCTTTGTCCAATTTCGTGTGCAACAAAATTATAACAGCATTATTCCAACTTCTGGGTATTTCTTTCTTCCTCAGCACATTGAGAGTAATTTTGCAAGTTCCTCTTTAATCTTTTCACCTCCCCATTTAAACATTTATGCTGTAGGTCCATATCTTATCCTGGCTTATTTCCGTTATTCATCCCTCGAAGTACTTTATCCACTTATTTCATTACATCAGGGACATCTACATCATGTTCTTCTGAGTCTTCATTTCCTATCTCTTCTTCGGAGTAGTACAATTCTCTGGAGAAATTTTCAAATATCTTTATAATTTCCTCCTTATTTCGTGCTACGGGGACCGTCTGGTCTCTTAATTGAAATTATTTGCTTTTCCCCTATCATGAGCTGCTGTTCGGTTTTCTTCAGGCTCCTGTTTCCCTCGATTGTATTTCTAACAAGATTTTCGTTATATCTTCGTACATCCTCTCTTATTTTATTCCTTACGGTTTTATTTAGTTCTATGTATTCAATCCTTTTTATGTAATTTTCCTCTTATTGCACTTCCCTTCTTTTCTTCATCAAGGGTTTAGTTTCTTTTTAGATTTTGCTCTCTCTTTACTTTATGGTGCCTGTTCTTTCATTGGTTGTCTCTCTTATTATCTCGGTCAGTATTTTATTTCTGCTGTCGATGTCTTATTCGTCCTCTAGCTCTTCCAAGGTGCTGAATCTGTTGCTTAGTTCTATCTCGAATGTCTCTGCTTTTCCCTAGATTTTCCAGATCTAACAGTGGCGTTTTTTTTCTGATAAGATTCTTTCTCTCATGTCTAGTATTTAGTTTCAGCTTACTTCTTACCATCCTATGATCACTAAACTCTTTGAAACTGTTCTGAACAGAAACGTCTTGCAGAATTGCTCTGTTATTCGATTTAACGTGGTCTATTTTGTTTTTGGTCTCATTTTGGCCATTCCATGTCCACTTCCGTTGCCAGCTGCATTTCGTCTTCCTGGCAATGAAGTCCTCCGAGGCTGTTTCCTTACTTGTACCATCATGTGTAAAGAAAGGAGGGGTACTGACATTTGACTCTCCAGACTGTCAGCTAATGCGGGTTCGTGAGCAGACGAATTTTCTGAATAGAAACGTTCAGTTAGTTTCTGAAGTTTTAATATGGCTTCACTTAGTCAGCTGTTAGTCACTCGTTAGTACAGCCTTAGTCACTTAAAAAATCGTCTCTTAATACGGCTGGCAATGTTTAAGAACAAGGATTTGCCTAGTGTATGACTTCCAAATAAATATTTGGATGCACGTGCAGTAAATCTGGAACTTATCAATACCTTCGGAACACACGAGACTCCTGTTGTAAAATGGGAGCTTGGTGACACAAACGCAGCAGCAACACAAGTACTTTAATTTCTTTATTTTCTCAGTGTATTTGGGCCTTACTGTTCGTTGGAGTATGGAAAATTTTTAGCGATATAGTTTTTAAAGACAACAGAGGGGTGACAAGGGAGCGTCCAGGGTATCTAAATCTAGGTATTCAACATGTGGCGTAGGACAGACGTTATACAGTTTTTTTTTTCGGAGGAGGATTGGCGTGTGTAAATTTGCACTGCCAGGTGCGAGACTGGTTTATGTAAAGTTTGTGAAATGTATTACTTCGAAAGAAAACTATGCAAAGTACAACGTCATGCTTTACCCCGACTTAATTGTTTGTTTGATATTAACATTCTAAATGCGGTGGAAAGCTTCTAAGGACAGAACCTACAGTTCTTGGTAAGAAGGCTTCGAACTACTCCTAGCAAGAGGTATTCTAATATTCGAGTTTATGACCTCACAACCTTACGAGGAACTTGAACCTCCACCTCTTTCAACCTCACGATGAAACTTCAAAATGGACCTCACAAACTTAGGCTCTCATCTAGAGGTCTAGGAGAGATGAGGTTGAGGTTGGTCCGCGTGATGTTTATCACCTGAGTGTGTTCGAGGCTAAAGTTCCATCGCGAGGTTGAGGCTATGCGAGGTCGACTTTGAAGTTCCATCCTTAGGTTGAATCTAAAATTCCACCGTGAAGTTAATGTTGAAGTCGAGGTAGAAGTTCCTTAAAGCTGTTGAGGTTGAAATCCCACTGATGTTCTGATTGAGCGAGGTCGAGTTTGTGGTCCCATGGTGAGCTTTAGTTTTAGCCAGGTGAGAATTGAAGTTCCATCGTGAGGTTGAGGTTCACTGGGGTCGACGCTAAGGTTCCATTCTTAAATTGGGATGCAGTAAAATCGATGTTAAAGTTCCACCCTAAGGCTGAGTTAGATCAATGTTGAAGTTCCATCGTGAGGCTGAAGTTGAGATTGAATTTCTAAAGTAAGTTAGACATTAAGTAAGGTCGAGATTGAATCGTTGGGTTCAGTTTTATATTTTATTGAGTGGTCTAGGCTGATAGAGTCCATCTGAGACTTAGTGAGGTCGATGTTGATGTTTCCATGAAGTTGAGAGCCTTCGAACATGAACTTTTATACTCAGGTTAAAGCTGAGTAAGGTCGATGCTAATGTTTCATCGTGAGGTTGAGATAAGTCGCAGTTTAAGTTTTAACATGAGGTTGAATTTAAAGTTTTATCGTGGAGCTGAGGTTAAACTCATATCCTGAGTAAAGGTTACCTGATGTCGAAGAAGTTCCAACGTGAGTTGAGTTATTACTAATGTTTCTTTTGCACAATTTGTTGTAATACAATGGGCACTGTAGATGTGTGTTAGTAAAATTTAAAACACATTGGCGACACTGACAACTAGGGTGATTTGGAATCGGGACACTCACAATGTGTGTCAAGTAATATTTGTTCAATTTCCAACGACGTGAAAACACTTTATCAAATATTTTTTTAAAAGGCTAGCAACACTGACAATCTGGGCAAAATATCATACTTGAACTCCTAATGCACGTGCATGCATAATACCAAATGCACCTAATGCAGTTCCTAAGATAGGAAAGTTACTGTCTTTGTAGATAAAGAAGACGACCATTTTCGAATATTGCTTGGAAGTGTGTGGGTGTTTAGAGCACAACTATACGAACAAATCATTGACCGGAAACGTCCAGTTTTCTTGAACACCTTTAACACAGAAGAACTGTAACATATGTTGCGAATGTTTTTAGAAGTGAAAGGTGGGGTGCAGTGGTTTCGTCTTGACCTTTCATTTTGACGACCCGGGCTCGATCCCCAGTCAACGCCGTGTTTCTTGACTAAAATTATAGCTTCAAGTATTTAGAGAACTCAATCATAGATTCTTCTTGGGTTGGAGAGAAAAACATCATTAGCTAGAATCTGAAAGTAAACCGTGTGTTTGCGTTTCTTCTTAATAATAATAATAATTAATATTTCTTCTATATTTACTGTTTGTCGCCGATATCCCTACTTTACCTGAAAATATTAAACTTTTCCAGTAGGCTGATGACCCAGCTTTTCTTCCCTAAGCCGAAACAATCCAGCAGATCAATATCACATTCAGCAACAGCACGTTTTACGGACTTGTGCTATAAGTGGAGACTGGAAATCATTTCAAATAAGACTCAAGCCATTGATTTCATTTCACCAAATCACCGTATGTGTGTCCGTCGAAATCCTAATCTTTTATCCATCACCATCCCTAATACGCCAATTCAACATACCAAAACTGTCACTTATCTCCGAATCTCCTTGACCACCACCTGACATAGCGATAACACTTATGTCATATCGTAACCAAAGCATACATTAGGCTTAATATTCTGAAACGGTTAACCGGCATCACTTGGGGTCTAAAATCGAAAATTGTACTTGACACATATAAAGAATTTCTACGACCCGTACTAACGTATGGTTTCACCGTCTGGATTTCAACAGCCCTATTCTTCTACTACAGAGTGAAAATATTATAAAGACACGCAATGCGAACAGCATTCCGCATCAGATTACCGAGCCCAACAGCAGAAGTATATGACCGTACTTCATTTCCACATATCCTTTATCACCCTTAACAGCTCCAAATGAAGTACACTCATATCCTTTATCATCTTTACCAGCTCCAGCTCCAAGTGTAGCACTTCTCTAAGTCTTTACACTATACTTAACATCACATAAATGCATGTCCTTCAATTTGGCACCTAGACGTACTGGTGCTTAAGGAAGTGATCCTACTTTAAAATTCTTGATCACATGGCTGGGTGTTATTACGTTTTTAAGACAAAAGTACACAAAAATAGTACTCAAACAGAATGTCTTGACAGCTATCATTCTAATTTCAAATTTTATATTTCATGTAATTTTGTCAAAAATGGATAATTTGTTTCAAAATTATAGTCAGAAATCATTCTAAACCTGATAGTTATTAAAAATAAATGGTCAGGGATTTTACTTTATCGTCTGTCATCAGAATTGTTACTGTTACGATGACAAGTTAATTAAATAAATAAGGGACTCTTTCGGTTATAGTTTCATTAATTATGTTAACCTCGTACACCAACCATCATTATTGTGTCAATAATTATGAATTTATCCATTTAATTTTAATAATGTATTTGGTAAATTAAGATAGTATACGATATAACCTAGTATAACACAAAATAAGGTAAAAGTAGTCTATGAATCTTTTGATATAATATTAGGTGATAAAAATAATGATCGAAATTAGGTTCTTCTATATCATAGGAAAGACGAAATGTGAAGGGGGAATGAACTGAAATAAAAACTATGTATAAACTACAGAAAAGATGAGGTGTCTAACCTATATCAGAATTTTCAAAATAAAACATGTGCGCACTATATGCGATTACTAATATTTATAACTATGTCTCCAAACCAAGAATATCTACAGAAACCTTGCGGTAGCAATGACCTTATCATGGTAGGTAGCGGAATAAAGTTTGAGACTGACTACATATGTACGTTACATGCGTAGTTCTGTGCAGAGTTTTATTCCTAGTTTCCATCTATGCTCGTTTGTCGTTTGTATTTATTTCGATAGTGGGAGTTTCTTATTGTTCAAAGTTTAAAAGGGGGAAGGATATCGTTCTTTTCGTTGTTCATATTGTTAAAATATCGTTATTTATCACATTATATTCGTATATCTCTTGCCCTCAATTAAAAATATACTAGAACATCAGCACATCTTTCACATTTAAATACTCAGTAAAATTATCTATAAACTTACGTGCTTTTATCTTTCTATTCATATAGTTTATCGTCATATTTAAAATCTGCTTTCTATTAGCTTGTCGTTTCTTCCTTCTTAACATTATGTAAAATATTCATATAGAACAGAACTATTGTGACTGTAAACATGTTTCATTATTGCCTATTTTCATTTTATCTTTGTATATTCATTTCATATTTATAATGGACATTGGCAGATTTTCACTATTTTCACACTAGCCGTTTCCTACCTATAGCGTATTTGATAGTAATATTTCGGGAGGGGGCTTTTACTCCCTTACAATGATTTTCCGCATAAAAAAAACAACCATGTGTCGATTTATTCACTGTCTCCTGTTGATGTGCCAAGTTTGAAGCAAATCGGAAGAGACACTTGGGAAACACGTATTGCCTTCTTTTACATCTACAATAACTATGCACAAATTCATTCGCTTCGGTCCACTCGTTCCTGGGTTCCTGCGGTATTATTTACCTTTTTTCGAAGGGGGCCTAGTCCCCTACACTGTTTTTCAGCACAAATTATACAACACGTGTTCGCTTATTTTATGTCTAGTATCTCTGTGCACAATTTCAATACTTTCGGTCCACTTCTTTCTGCGCTCGTGGCGTTGCATTTCACATTTTTGGGAACCCTTTTCCCCTACATTGCTTTTCCGCACAAAATCAAAAACACGTATTCGCTTATTTTTTGCGTATTGTCCCTACACACAGTTTCCTTGCTATTTTCCATGTCCTTTCGGCACTTTTGAAGTATACTTATTAGCACTTTTGATATTTCGTGATCAAATGTTTTTGGAGGGGTCTGTGCCTCACCTACCCGTTGGTTCCATGAAAATACGAAACACGCAATCCCTTATTTTATGTCTAGTATACCTGTGCAAAATTTCATTAACTTCGGTCCACTTGTTCTCGCCTTTCAGGCGGATACTTTCACAATTTTGGGTGGGAGCCTTTACCCCCTAAACCGTTTTTTTCCGCAGAAACAAAAAAACATATATTCGTTTATTTCATGTGTAGTATCTACCTGCCAAATTTTATCAAAATCGGAGATTTACACTTGGGTAGTGTTGCTTGTTAGAAATATAATTATCTTGAAGTGATCTAACAGTATGTCAACTCAAAAGAATGGCTAAGATGTTATTTTACCAGTGGTAAACGCTTGCGATTTTGTAGGTACGGAACGAAGTGGTATGGCAGAAGTCTTATATCAACAAAAGGGAAGCTCTAATTTTTATTAGCTAAATGAAGTTTCCAAAACATTCAAAGATATAAATTATCATAGATTTAGTTACAATATTTCCTAATTAGCTACACAAAATAAGAGTTACTCAGAAAGATTCAATCCACTTTCCACACATCAGTCACGAGTAAGGGGATTTTGAGAAAGAAGTGTTCCATCCTCTACATTTTTTTACTCTTTCTTTCAGAAAATAGGATAAATGTTCTATATGTCTTAGATATCTTTACCGACAACTCAGTACTCAAGAAAATGTCTACAGCGATAAATATTTTATTATTAATATTAATTTCTATTCAGTTTCCATGTTTAACAACAATACGCTTTTGTACAACGCTTTATTTCACTACCCGCGAACAGCTAATTCCTGTGCTTTATGAAGGTAGACGTGTCTTCTATCATAGCGTATGACCAACATGCCACAGGAAGCGAAGCTCTTTAACATCTTTGAGTGGAACCAATACGGCCGTGAGCGCGGGTCACTTGTCAAACTACTCAAGACTACTGAACCAAGACACGACTGTCTCTCCCTGGCCTGCTTGAATCTCCCGTCACCTCTGTCGTCTGCTGCTACTTCAGGTCGCTAAAGAGTGCAGGGTGATCGAAAGCAATAATCCATATTGGAGTTAATTGAAGCGTTTACAGTACCTTTGAATGCTGAAGAATATAGCATGTTTTACATACTTTCCCCGCATTTTTAACATTATAACCTGCATGTTATAGAAGGGAATAAATAGCTTCTATTTTGGCTTTGAAAGCGAAAATCAAATTAAAGCTTATTAGCAGTGAATACGAAAATAATTAAATTATTTAAAAAAAAAATGGGAAGACAGTGTCTACCCTAACTATCCCGAGATTTCAGTAGTGAGTACAACACAGCACATCTTCACTGTGGAGAATTAATTTGACTCGCTTACTTGTATACGATGTACATTGTATTTTAAGTGTCGAAAAATAACTTTTTCTTTTTCGATTATTGTTCCGAATAAGATGAATTAGGATAATTTACTTTTCAAATTTTACTAATAGGCCTACAGCTATTGTAATTGATATAATTTATTTTAAACAGGCCAGAAAGATGGACATATTAACATTCTTGTTGAGGTGGCGAAGGTCGAAGCAGAATAAATATAGTAATGTCAGACAGGGGTGGAATGGCAATTTTTTTCTTGGGTACACGCTGTTTTATAAATTTTCGGCCACACTGATCTGAGACACGTTATAACCAAAACTTCAATTTTGCTAGAAAAAGGATAAATTCTTAACTAAAGACGAGTGGTTGCATAACAAACAGGAGTAAGAATTACATTAGAAAAAGTTTGTTTCGATTGTTATAACGGAGAGAGAATGTCTGCCCGGTTAAATAGCAATGATTGCGTATGTTGTCTCTACTCGCACAGAACGTCTTCTTACAAGGGAACTACTTCAGCTGATCGGCCGATATTTACATGAAATATTTTTTTTCATTAGGTTCTCACCTGTAATGCATGAAAATGACTTTTTTTAGCACAACCTTTTTGAATAGAAATTTTTAGAAATATCGATGTGTGCCTATTTCTGCATAGTAAAGCATAATTTTGAAGACATTTATCGTGTTGAAACTGCTGCGGGAATCTGGCCCAATCTTTGGGCAATAACAATAGGTTAGGTGAAGGGCTTCATCTGCCGGTGCCATGAGCATCATGGTTGTCATCTTGAAAGCCACCATCTTGGATTCAGGTCGAGAATTTCACACATGAAGGGAGTCATGTGACATCGTTTTAGGCTTGCTTGTTCCCAAAAATTCAAATGACACTTGTCACCTACATTTATTGTTTAGGAGTTAGGAATTTTAAAATTTGGGATTTAGCGTGCTACATGTGCTAAATTTAGTGGCAATTTTGGTGACATACAAACCAGTCTTTTTTTATTCTCAAGGGCCCTGCGTAACATCGGGTTCAACGGCGGCGCAGGCATGCTGAATCCGTTGATGGAGATGGCGTAGGTCGTTGTTTGTGTACACCATGTGTTCCAATAGATACAAAGGTCTGTGTGTGAGAGCAGGTGAACGAGGATGCCATGCGATGGGCTATCGTCGAGCGAGCCAACATCATAAAATTTAAGGCACAACCTAAAGTACAAGATCATTAAACAACTGTCAACACTACATATAGAAAATAGGTAGGATTTGCTAATTCCTCACACTGATCGCTCAGGTGTTACTCACAAATTTCATTCTACACGGAGGATATCACATGAGGGAGAGCGATGTACTTCAGCACATGATACCAACGCACTCGTAAACCATTCAACTTATAACATCATCAGATGGAATTTTGCATACTCCACATTTTGTTTGCTTACAAGAGAATAAGAATCATTTGGCTATGTAATGTTGTTGTCAGTTCATTAAGAGGTCTGCCAGATAATATACTTGTTTGTAGCTTACTTACTTATGTACTTACTCTATGGCTTGCGGTAATCCATATGATATGGCTTGCGGTTAATCGCAGAAGTAACAAACGTGCTCTATAGGTTTCTACGTAGCACGACTGGTAAACTTACGAAGACAATTATAGAAGTATGGACTAAAGATTGTTATATCGAGTAAGTAGTAAGAAGGGTTCCTTACTTTTAATTGATAGTTAGTCCGAACATGATGAAAAAAGTACTAAAGCTATGAATATTTTGACTTAATTTTGTAACTTGGGAAAGTGAGACGGTATGTTTCATTTGCTGCTTTCATTTTGCGAGTTCTTATACATGATACACTCTTTCGAATTTAAATGTTTCCATGAGTAAAATACTGTACACGATGTATATATATCAATTTATTTGCTTTGTAACAATGTTTAATTTCACTTACAAAAATATACACATATTTTCAGCTGTATTAAACAATTAATTGTATAATTCTATAGGACAAACATAAGGGTGTACTTTAATAGTTTTATGCATACTCTACGTACGGTATTTACAATAACTACTACAATCATATATATTTTCAAATGATCAATTTCAGAGTCCCTATCTCCTAAACAAATAAAGTAGGTGTCCAGTGCCTTCATATTTCAATTTCTAGGAACAAGGTAGCGTAAAACAATATGCACATGCTCCCTTCATAGTTACAATTTTCGAGCTGAATCCAAGATGGCGACCATGATGTGCATACCACCGACAAATGCTGCCATCGTTCATTACCCAAAGGTTGGGTCAGATTCTCGCAGCGGTTTCAACACGACAGGTATCTTTAGACTTATGATTTACCATATACAAATAGGCACAAATCGATTTTTCTAAAAATTCCTATTCAAAATTTTCAAAAAGGTCTATGGATGTCATTATCGTTCATTACAGGTGATCAAATACAAGGGCCATTCAATAAAAATACGATCTTTTTTTAAAGAATCTATTACGAGAATGGAATACAACACTTATTTATTTTTCCACGTAATCCCTCTTAAGTTCTGTACACTTATGCCAGCGCTGAACAAGCTTTTCAATTCCACGAGCAAAATAATTCTTGGGGGCGTGTGCGTAACCAGTTATGCACTTCTTTCTGGACTTCCTTATCATCAGCGAACCTTGAGCCACTAAGAGCTCCTTTCAGTGGGTTAAAAATGTGATAATCTGAAGGTGCAAGATCCGGGGAATACGGGGGGTGGGGCAAGCAGACGAACTTCAGGTCTTTGATAGTATCTAATGTGACTCTAGCAATGTGTGGCCTCGCGTTGTCTTGCAGTAACAGGACGCCACTGAACACCAGTCCACGACGCTTTCTCAAAATTGCTGGTTTCAAATTTTCACGCATAACGTTTCCGTACGTCGCACTGTTTACATTTTGACCTCTCGGCAAGTAATGTTCAAGAAATGCTCCCTTATGGTCCCAAAACAGTCAAAATGACCTTACCAGCACTTCTTTCAGTTCTCAGGTTGGGTTTTTGGATATGAAGAATGTCGCCACTCCATGAAGCCCGCTTTCGTTCAGGTTCGTAAAAATGCACCCAACTTTCCTCTCATGTTACAATACGGTGAAGAAATGCTTCGCTTTCAGCCTCGTACTGTCGCAAAAGCTCCCTGCACACATCCATGCGCCTTTCTTTCATTTCTGATGTCAAATGTTTTGGAACCCACCTCGCACACACTTTCATGAACATCAGTACATCATGAACAATATGGTGGGCTGATCCGGAACTAATGTTCATCTTTACTGCAATATCACTCACCGTAATACATCTGTTTCCCCGTATCAACTAATAAACTCTCTCAATGTTGTTTTCCGTGACTGCACAGATAGAGCAGAGCGTCCTGGGCGTGGCGAATCTTCAACACTTGTTACACTGCGTTTGAACTTATCTGCCCCACTCGTAGACTTGTATTCCACTCAAACAACTTTCACCATATTGCACAGCCATCCAACGGTGAATTTCGATTGGTTTCAACCCTTCAGCTAGAAATCCAATGACACTCCCCTCGCTGCTCCACGTTGCTGCAAACCTGCAAGGGTGCCGCCATCTTGTTTCACTGATTCTCTTCTTCTTCTTCTTCTTGGCGTCATTGACCGAAGTTTTTAAAACCTCATGGATCGAAACATATGCTTTCTTGTGGGTGTGTTTATTAAACTATTTCCTTGAATTTTATGATATCAACAATATGTTTGACTTCATTGTTGTTTGACAGGTTTTACATTATGATTCCTTCTGTTAGATTTTGCATTAATATGTTTGTGTTATCTAAAAGTAAACTTTGGTTTGGTAAGTTTGGATTTTCGAACAAAATATCGATTAGCATTGAAACTATGTTGAGTAATTTGTGGAGTAATTCTGTATTATCAGCAATTTCATCCTTTCCTGTGTGTAAATATCTTGTTCGTTTTTCCTTGGTATTTATTAATTTAGTTTTTTTTATTCTCTACTGAATTTGATCCTTGTATCTCTTCAAGTTGTCTTTTTACTTCCATTGCTTTTCCGGACTGTGTTTCGTCATTAGATGTTCGCATTTCCATATATATTGGTTCTTCATTGCCCTGTAATGGAGTACTTTGGTTTAAATTGGAAACTACTTGTTTGTTATTCATGTTACTTGTACCTTTATTCAAGATATTGTATTTCTTTCCCTTTGGATTTGATGGCTGTTCTTGTCTCAGTGTTTGTCTACTATATCCATTATTTTCATTGTCATCTTTTTGGTTTACATCTGAACTCCCTAAATTATGTGATAATCTGTCTCCATTAGTATTATGATTTTCATTTTTCTTATTTGCCGTATACATCACTGCTTGAGAATATGATACTTTCCCATTTTGTAGTTTGTTGTATTCACCAATTTTTTGTTGTCGAGCTTCTTTATATGGTATATTTTTAATATACATTAATTCACTTATTTTTGTTGTAATATGTATTCTTGGCAAGTGAAATGACCAGTTGGATGTACTTCTGACTTGCAGTGATAACATTGTCGTGAGGTTGAGCATGGTCCTTGATGTTGTTTTTCTGTACATATTTTACATTTCTCTTCTCCATAACATTCTGCTCTCAAATGACGATAATTCAAACACCGTTGACAATAACGTACTTTCTTACTTTGGGTTGGACCTTAAACCTTTCCTTATACACACAAATATATTCAGGTAACTCTTGCGCTTCTATTGTGAATTCAATAAGTTTAGTGTCTACTAATTGCGTTTCTCCCGTATTATTTTGTATTTTCTTTTTTAATATTTGTATTCTGATAATCACTATACTCACATTCCACATTATCCTATATTTCAGGAATCGTTACATTGATTGGCACACCATATATCACCGCATATCTGTGTATTAGCATTTTAGGCACTGTAACTGCGATTTTCATTTATTTATGCATATCTGTATCACATAGGAATTCATTTGCCTCTTCCCTCGTTTTAAAGTTGAGTTTAACTGCTTTACGTCCTAATGTTTCTATTCGTATAAAATTTATATGTTTATGCATCAAGTCCTTGCTTGTTTTAATAGTATTGTATCCACCTAGATTTCTTTGATCAGTACTTTTAATTATTGTTACCCATGGACCAGAATGGTTGCTAGGGGAAATCAACAAATCATTAGATATATTATTTGTCCTTTTTTTCATTTTCACTTATTTTCAAAGATTTGGATAATTTTTCCCCTACATCACTGGAATCATTATTATCCACATTTTTGCGTTTATTAATAGAGTCTCCGTTGCTATTTGGTTTGTTTTCTCTTGTTTGAGGATCTTGAGGAATAATTTCACCTTCGGAATTAATATCATTTTTCCCTTCCAGATTGCCATTTTTAGGTAGATTTCGAAGAAAATATACCTATTGAGATCGGTACGATATGAAAGTGTATATTTATATATATATAAATATATATATATATATATTTATATATTAACACGCTAGCGGCCATAATTTTGAAGATATTTGAACCAAATTTTTATATGTTGTTTCTAGGCTTAATAGCTCGGTTAAGTTCGTTAATGAGCAAAATCGGTCGCCATCTTGGATCCAAAATGGCCGCCGAACTCATTGTTGTATAGAATACACAGCCTAAACCGCTGGGGCTATTGAAATCCAGTTTGGCATAAATGTACAACATCACTTTTTGATTATGAAATGAGTTACCTAATGAGTTCAAAGACGCCATCTTGGATCCAAAATGGCGGACCTAAAAATCCATTTTCCACACCGTTTGAGCTAGAGATACGACATTTGGCATAAAGGTGCATTATGACGAGTAGCTTAGGGAAATATCACAACATTTGGGAAAAGTCGCCATCTTGGATCCAAAATGACCGCCGAAAATCCCATTTTGCACACCGTTTGAGCTGGATAAATGAAATTTTACTTGAAATTGTACTATCACAAGTAGGTCACGACAAAATAAGAAAACTTTCAAAAAGTCGTCAACTTGGATCCAAAATGGCCGCCCCAAAAAAACAATTTCCAAATCATTGAAGGTAGAGAAACGAAATTTTCAAGGAAGGTGTATGACCAAGAGTGGGTTACAATAAATGGGGCAAATCTTCCCTTTGGGGGCGCAGCCAACCGTGGGAGGGTGAAGATGTACTCCGTGGTGGTGTAGTGCTGCAGGGAGATTTTGGTTAAGATAAAGGAGGCGCATCCTTTCAAAAGCACTGAAGTTGGGGGGCGAGCCCCGGCTCCCAGCGAAACTTCGAAATCTACCTCAGCCTGTAGGCCTACCGAAAGGAATTTTTTTCTTTTGTCATGTTTGAGTCTACACTGTTATTATTTTTGCCTGATTACTTATCAGAATTACTTTCAAAGGTTTTTCTTAATCCTTTTGCCAATATGAAATCATCCATCTCGCATTAATACACACTAATATTACACAAAAACACAGAGGCACAAACACTATCAACGTCATGATACCACTCCGCCGCCATGTTTTTCTCACTGATTCTCAGCAACCCCTTCGCGAGGCACGCGTGGCAGGCCCATCTGATATAGTTCTAGGACACCACCAAAAAATAACAAAGAAGCACACACTTTGTCGAAGTTTTGTATTTTTTATACAACTTTTCCGGTTATTTATTGAATGGACGTTTGACGATACTGATATGTTACTGTAGTAGTTTAATAAGAATAATCGAACTCTGGATGGAACGAGAAATTTTCACACCTCATTATCATTCAAACCTTTTCCTTTAATTGACTAGCCAGCTATAGAACTGGAAAGTTTTGTGAGTTGTAAAATACAGTAGGAGTAAACTGCAATTTCGGCGCGATACTTGCCGAAAACATCCACACTTATTTCATAACGGGAAGTAATATCTCTCAAAATAACGGCACACGCACTGATGATGACTTTAACTACATCTTTGATAAATTCAGACAAAAGTATCGACAAAAAATAGGTAGTCATGCTCACATCATTACTGGTTCCGAATCGAGGCTCAAAGACTTTTAATTTTTGGTCCGAATTCCTCCTGAATTATATTTTTCTTCAGAAGTTTGTTTCTAATCTTTAGTAATCTGCCATACTTTGAAGTCCAATCTGTAACTAATGTGAATAATCTATTTTAAAAGATCGAGTACAGGCACGAAAATCTAAAAGGTGAAACCTGTATGTATCGATGTCGAAAATTCGTTCTCGAATTACATCCAACTGTTCAAAATTTTGATCTTGCTTTCAAATATATCAGCGACAGAACAAACCTGAGAAACCTGAAGGCCATAAATACATTTTAATTCACAAAACTGAGAAATGAGACAAAACAGGAGTAACAGAGCGCACCTATGTTCTTATTGCTCCGCTGTCGAGCCTCACTTAACACTGAAAATGTTATTACCAACGCGCAAAGCACAAGTCGTCGCTGTTAAAGTATTCATTAAGGGTTAACCGACAATTGGAAAGTGGTTTCATAAGCTACTCTCGCTTCCTTTGGTTTTAATTAATTAACATCAATGAAACACAAGCTTTAAATTACAGCAAAAAATATCCGATCTGTTCAAAATACTACACTTCCATATAGAACATATTTCAACCAGTGGTGTGTTTCAGCATTGGCGCACCCTGGTGGCGCCAGGGCACTTTTTTGAAAGTTGTATGTATATTGATATCTAGAGGGAACTTTTTACTGAACAGAACATAGAGCCGCCAGGGCACTTTTTTCTGTAGAAGTGCACCATTGATTTCAACCCAATTTTATCCCCGCCTTAAGTGTCCATGCACACTAAACTTAACGAATTAGTTTCCAGTATTATACTACGTTATCAAAACCACTGTATTGCCGTATTCGCAGGAACTTGCCCCAAATTCATATCGAATACCCACATCTTGACGAAGATGGATGTCCCATTCTTTAGCTCCTCAATATGTTAGCAATCACCCTATATGGCAGACATTTTTGAACTGATCAAAAACGCCGGTATTTCAGTTTCCGATCTTTTTTCTGAGATGCGGACCACTGTGGGTCGGGTTGCAAATAGCTGAGTACACGGCGTGTACCCACCGTGTACCCAGCGTTGTTCTAATATTCAGGTAGGTACACGCTCCCTTCTAAAATTTCAAGGTGAGTACACGCCATGTACCCGCGTGTACCCTCCATTCCAGCCCTGATGTCAGATAGTTTCGAGATTGGCAGCAGATTAAAAAAGAAGTGATGCGTTGCCACCATTACTGTTTAACTTTGCTTAGAATATACTATTCTAAAAATAATGATGACAAAAAAGATCTAACTTTGAATGGCTTGAACAAACTGTTCGTTTATGCGGATGATGTAGGGGATAGATACACTCGAAAATAACGCTGATGTCTTACATTAGTAAAAGCTTACGAGGAGTAGGTCTACAGGTGAAGGTGGACAAAAATAAATAGATGATAACAAGCCGAAACATAAAGGATGTAGGAATTAGAGAGTTAATTATTAGGAATGAGGTCGTACAGATTGATAACTCAAATTTCTGTTCAGTTCAGAAACTCTTAGCCAGGCAGTTAATATCAAGGAATTTGAAACAGAAAGAAAATAATAATAAATAAATAAATAAATACTTTTTAAACAATTCGTACTATAAAGTTAAAAATATATTTGTTTATGAATGACTAAAAACAAAAGCGTCGGGCGCGCAAATTCAAGAATTTATAAAGTGATTGCACGATAAGAGGCCGCCTATGCTTTTCTTTTAATCATGCATTAACATTATTATTTTTTTTCGAGTTATCTCAGCGTTCGAATACCTTTTCGGAAGTGTTTTGTGACCCAAATTTTAAAGTTTCTGGAATCAGTCAAACCCCAGCTCGTTGCACGCTAGTATTTATTTTAGGATAAAAAAGTCCATATTAAAAAAAGATTTAAAATACATTAAAGAAACAATGAAATATTGTATTGTCACCCGACGTACGTTGCTATGCAAATTTCATCATTGTATGACATCGCGAAATTAGTTAAATGAACGTTTTAAGCGGTAAAACTTTACGGCTGCGAAAGTTGAGACTACAACTTTCTGACTGTTAGAAAATAATGTTTTGACTTTTGAGGATCATGTACGGAGTACGGGCAGAAGAGGGATGAGATGACATCTTGGCAGACTTTTCACTCTGCTCCCCTCCAATTCCGCATGTGAGGAAAACTTATTCTAATTCTACACTTGTCTGTTCTGTAGCGAAGTTTGTAAGGTTCCAGAAATGTATTTTTGGAGAAATTTAGAGATTTTGAAAAGAGTTGTTCAGTTGGCTACCCTGGCAACCTGAAAGAATTTTATATCTATATTTAATTTTAATTATTATTTTTTTGAACTTCAAGTGTGGTATAAGTGCTAGAGGTCTACCCAAAATAATTATTGGAAATATCTTGTTATTTAAAAGTATTAAATATTTAAAATAATGAAGTAATAACCGTTTTCGGCGCTATCCCGCCAAAAATGCGAGCGCCCCCTTGTTGAGTGGGTTAGAAGAAGTGGAAGTTAGAGAGAAGAAAAAAGATACTGTTATGTAGTGCATCCAACCAGATCCAGGACATTAACTACTAACTTGACTCCTTATTAGCAAAAAAAAAAAAAAAAAAGAAAGGAGTTCATAGTTAAACATTTGTGTGGATGATTAGTATTGACAGAGTACTAGTTGGAAAATGACCTCTTCGTAAAGCAAGCCAGTTTCCCCAACTTGCTTTCTAGTCCAGCCAACACTCCTGATTCTTAAGGTAATAAGTTTCTAATTTTCTTTACGAAGTCCACGTGAAGGATACTTTATGCACCTGCAACTTGATAAGTCTAAAGAAGGATGGTTCAGTTAGAACATAAATTGTTTTGTATAAAATGTTATACGTTGTAAATAAAGCAACTAGTGAAACCCTCAAAGTTTACTGCACGTGCTATACAAAGTCAAAGCTTTTTAAATTATTTTGTGTGAAAACTCACATGCTACAGCAGACTTGGAAATTGAGTATCAAGAAATTTGCTCAGAATAGGCTATCATTCCGTAAATGGTGACCCTGTCTAATATATCAGTTATGACATACAGTAAATTAGTTAGGATAGGACAAGTGGCCTATTAGTGGAACATTGATGGTGCTTTCTTTATAAATAATGAACGCTGACTAATGTAATAATATATTCTACACGAAATCCGACTATAGGAGTTGCTGAGTTCGAAGAAATGTTGTAGTTGCAAGAGCGTAATCCCTTTTAAGTATTTCTGTACTATATAATTAAGGAAATACTTTCAAATTTAAAGCAAGAATGTAGCTCCCTTTTGTGACCTCATTAGAACTGCAACTTATTGAAGTGGAAGAAGTGTACTTTACAGTAGCCATGTGTTTGTGTCAAATCAGATGTGGAAAGTATGTTATATTTTGTCCACCTACCTTATTATCAGCTGCCTCCTGTTAGACATGGTAATAGCCAAGCTTAGATGCAGCAGTAGATTCAGTTAGCAAAACCGCCCAGTCACTAGTGCCTAGCAAATTTACTTTAAATTCTAATAACGATATCTGAACTGTCAACTCTTCCTTAACTACTACATCCTAGACGTCTGGAATATTCATTATAGCTTAAGAATACCTTAAATTTACTGTCTTGGAATGGAAAAATATAATATTTTACAAGATACTATCCACCATGTATACACCTGTATCTATAGACACTGTTAAGAGTGATTAAGTTTAATATGCAAGCGGCATAAAGAAAATTATAGTGTCGTGTGTTCATGTTGAAAACGATTAACTTCAAGACATTTGTGTACAGTGTGGTTTGCAATAATAGTTATCCCAGTATCTGAGCTATATCTATCTTTATTCATTGGTATTTTGAAGTATAGGCCAGTCGAATTTTGATTCTCGTATATGGTGCTCGTGGACATAATTAGTAATTATTTTTCTCTTCACAGGATTGTTGTAATAGTGGTTCTAATCAACATACTAAAAGTCCTGAATGATCCGCCTTGTGCTAACTCCGGCATCTTGGAAAATGGCGGACGATCACACATCTTCATTCGGTTTTCGGCTAATTTCTCAAAAACGGTTAATTTTAGAAAGAAAATGAACTAGACCAATTTGAAAGAACAGAAAATTTCCTATTAGATAGAGCTTTTACATTTCTCTCAAAAGGTAAATTCTTAAAAGGTAAAGGTAAATTTATTCTCTAAAAAATATGACCACTTTTCGGATTATGAAATTATCAATTTGCTGAAAATCGTCACTTTTGCAGGATTATTGAAATGTTTTTGGGATTAATTGATCATTATTAAACTCTTAAAATAAAGTCCATATTTTTAGAGACCCGAAGGATCACCGCAGACCACTAGGCGTTTTGGTGAGATGACGAGTGGTCAGCACATCGGCTGTCCTCGCAGCGTTTTTGTGGCTTTCTTGATCTCAGTTTGTTATTTATTATTTCTAGCATACATTGGTACAGAATGACTTTAGGGAGGAAGGTATATATTGTTGATATCAACGTAGATACTGTTGATGGTCATAATACATTTCATTGCATGGGAGGAATTAAGTGCGTCACGTCTTCAACAGCTGTGAAGAAATGTTCATCCATGGTGAGGTCAAAATCTACATCATCATTAGAAACCCTTGAATCTATTCAAAGTATACCAATAATGAATTTTCACAGGGATATAGACGAGGGCTTACGAGCAGTGGTCGTGCAAGATATACACGCTTTTCATGCAACTGAATCAGGTAATCCGATGACTGATTGATTGACGTGTTTTGGATGTGTGGTAAGTGACTAAATACTCCCGGGCTGCCATCTTGGAGTGGTTTTATGGCGAAGATAACGGAAGATATACCTTATAAAGTTACCAAAGTCCAATTTCTACCATTTGTGCATATGCCAGTAATTAATTACGAAACCATAAAGTGTTTTTTTCACTACGATTCCAAAGTGTCCCAAGAAACAAACAAAACATTGTCTTGTGGTGTTCGATCAGCCATTATACGCAAAAGCATGCGATATCGTAGCTTCCTCTTCAGATCTAACATCACGGTGCGACTTGGAGGTTTCCATATGTTAATGTCTTTCATGGGCGCCATCGGACACATCATGTCAGGCAAAGGTTTGAAGGAGTTATGGGCCACTGTTTATGTTACAAATTTAATGATAAAATAATGTAGGTCACCACTGCGCAAGGGCTGTTCGAGCTCATTTGTTAACACAAAGAGCATTGGTACATACTTTGCTGAACAGCATAGACATTCCCGATGAGATGAAAGTAGAAATATCAAACATTACCAAAGAAGCTATGAATGGATTAGGTACTTACGAATCCATTAATGGCTCTGCAGTAGTTAAGGATCTTTTAAACAAATTTCAAGATTGCCTTACATCGACAGCTGAAAAAGACCAACTGCAAAACTTCGGATACAATACTTCCATATTGTGACTATTCTAAAGAACTTCATAAAGGCAGAAAGGATGAGTGATTGGGAGCTACACTTGATATGTGTTAAACAAATGATGCCGTTCTTCCACGCTGCTGGTCACTTAGCATATGCCAAATTTTGTCAAATGTACTTTAAACATATGTGCATCCTTCATACAAAGTTAACCGAAGCGGAGATGGAAGCATTCATGAGAAGTTTTGCAGTCAGAAGAACATACAAATTGTGGGCTGGGTTATGGACCGATATGACTATTGAACAGACGCTTATGAGAACCATGAAAACTGTTGGAGGTCTGAGTCGAGGAAGAGGAGTGTCAGAAAGTGTTGTGTCAAAGTGGATAGAAGGCTCGCCAGTATCATCTGATGCGGCTGAAAGCTTCGAGAAATTTTGCAATGTAAGGCTGTTCACAGTGAGCCAACATGTTGATCTCGATCAAGGAAAAGGACGATCAAGATACAAAGATATTTGTGAGCTGGCTTGAAATATACTGTCCATTTGTGGAACGCAAGGGATTATTATCCTTATCGACAGGTGTCAGTGCAGATGACACCATCAACTGCCACAGAAGTGTGGAAATAGGAAAAGCTATAATGAAGAGCTTAGTAGGTCAGAACTTCCAAAACTTGAAATTAAAAAGGAAAGACAAAGTGATTCCATTAAGCTCAATGAACCATAATACTGTAAGACTTTATGAAAAGTTGTGCCTGTAAATACGAATTTGCTGTTCCAAAAAATCATAAAAACAGTTCACGACGACAACCAACTGAAGAACTGTTTTAAATATTAACTTTTCTCCTTACCACAATCCCTATTTGATGAACGAGGAATGAGAAAATGTGTCAAATCAAGCTTCTTTTCATGTTTCGTCACAATGGATCCACAGACACTGCACCCTAACGAATGTAAATTTGTTGATGATGGTGGTTTTATACTTCACCGTGTGCAATGGCCTCGTCAAGGTACATTTCAAGACATTCTTTCTATTTACATTGCTTACCTTAAAAATCATTATGGTTTGAACTGCACTGTGGTGTTCGATGCATATGGTGAAACTACCACAAAAAGTGTGTTCTTGGTAGTTTCGCTCGGAGATAGGCCACAAAAAGATGCACAGACTACGAGGTGAAGAGGAACACCCAAGTAACAGTTTCACAAGAAATTTTCTTCTCTAAGGAAAGAAACATGTCCAAACTCATTGGTTTACTGACAGAATTACAAAATCATTCCATCAGCGCCTTGCAAGCTAAAGACGATGCTGACACACTCATTGTAAACACAGCCATAAACGTGGCAAAATCACAACGAACTGCAATTGTTGGTGAGGACATTGATTTATTAGTTCTTTTAATTTCCTTAACTCCAGATGGGAACGATGTAATCTTCGTAAAGCCAGGAAAAGGAAAGGTACCCACTAAAACGTACTCTGCCACGCAACTGAAGGAGAAGCACCCTAACCTCAAAGAACACTTCCTGTTCGCTCATGCGGTAAGTGGTTCTGACACGACTTCAGCCTTCTTTTACAAAGGAAAGACCAAGACAATTGCACTACTTAACAAGGGAGAAGACATTCGAGATGCTGTATCTTCAATAATCCTGATGCTACCAAGAATGAGATTTGTGAAGCAGGAAAAATGTTCGTCCTTGGATTATACGGAACTGACAAATCAGATAAATGTCTTGATGACTACAGGTATAAATGTTTTAACATATAAATTGCAAAAAGGAAAATCGAAATGAAGTTGGATAGTCTTCCTCCGACTTCAGATGCAGCCTCCATGCACATGTTGAGGTTTTTCCATCAAGTGCAGTTATGGAGAGGGAAACAACTTGATCCAGAAGAATGGGGATGGAAAGCTCATGGAAACGTTCTTCTACCTACCCCAATGACTCAAGCACCGGCACCTGACGAACTAATGAAACTAATTTCATGCTCCTGCATAAAACTGTGAAGGTCGTTGTTTATGCAAAAAAGCACGGATGATATGCACTGATCTTTGCGCTCCCTCCAGCGGCATGGGATGTAGTAATCAACCTGCAATAGTAATAATGGATGATGAGAATGAAGATGGACATTAGAAAGATGATTACCTTCTTGGATTTGGCCTCCAGAGGACACCACGTAAAAAAACCCTGCCAATTGGCCTTACCTCCCAATATGGTAAAGGTGGTGTGGAAATAGGTCTTATATTACAAACATCATAAGTAATATCTGCGCTTGTGATTTAAAAATAACGAAGCAGAAAACATATCTTTATTAGCAAAGGTGATTTGACTAGATAAGGAAGGGAACATTTCTCTGCGCTCAAATACTTGAGAAATATTCTACAATTCATCCTTGATAATAAAAAATCAATTGGAAATGAATAATAGTCAGTTATCCTATAAAAATACAATATTCCGGTAACAGAGACAATTTTCGGCTATTTTATAATTCCAAGACAGGAAATCACCATAATTTCTAGAGAACCATTAGTGCTGAAGAAAAATTAGAAAGTTCTATTTAATAGAAAACCTTTTACTCTTTCAAAATGGTCCACTTCATTTTCTTTCTAAAGTTAGTCATTTTTGAGAAATTAGCCAAAAACCGAATGAAGGAGCCTGATCGTCCGCAATTTTTCCAACATGGCGGCATCAGCACAAGTCGGATCATTCAGGACTTTTAGTATGTTGATGAGGACCACAATTACAACAATCTTGTGAAGAGACAATTTCATCCCAAGGAAGAAAATCACAAATATATCTCGAGGGGTGTCGATGTGTTGACCACACCTCACCTCACCAAAACATGCCGTGTGGATGGTGATAGTTCTTTGGTGCTCTGAAGTTAGGGAGTCTAGTTTAATTTAGTTTAAGAGTTGAATAATGATCAATTAATCCCAAAAACATTTCAATAAACCTGCAAAAGTGACAAATTTTAGAAAATTGATAATTTCATAATCCTAAAAGTGGCCATATTTTTTAAAGAATTAATTTACCCTTACCTTATGAGAGAAATGTAAAAGCTCTATCTAATAGTACATTTTCTGCTCTCTCAAATTGGTCTAGTTCATGTTCTTTCTAAAATTAACCGTTTTTGAGAAATTAGCCGAAAACCGAATGAAGATGTGTGATCGTCCGCCATTTTCCAAGATGGCGGAGTTGGCACAAGGCGGATCATTCAGGACTTTTAGTATGTTGATTAGGACCACTATTACAACAATCCTGTGAAGAGAAAAATTCATTACTAATTATGTCCACGAGAGGTACCTAATTCGACTGGCCTAGTAGTGATACCACATAATTACTCCCAAATATTTTACGTGTGAGAATAACACAGACGTATAAAGCATTTATTCTGTCCAAAAAGAGCAATGATATAATAATAATCTGTCCACTGTTGATACGATACTCTGTAGTCAAGTAGTACGACCCTGGCATCAGTAAAGCATGCCCTACTGAACTTTATAATTTTACTAAAGTATTTTAACAAAACTGAAATTTGTACTCAAGAGTTGGAACTGTATGAGAGAAATAATTTATAATGTTTAGTTAGATGTTAATGTAAAAATACTCTGCACACTCGTAATACCTAGGATATAAAGTTTTGAGAAAATCTTTATATAAACATATTGGTGCAATAAAATTGAATCTGAAGATAATATTGCTGAGGCACCTATAGTCTTGTGTAAAAATGTATGAAGTAAGTTTAGCATAAAAAATAAATAAAAACCTAAGTTAAGAACCGCAGGGATCTTCATCTTACAAAATTACTTTCCTGTCTTTAACTCCCTTATGCATCATAGAACAGCTCCTTAACTATCTGATGCTGTCCAGAATAACTCATATACTTTCTCTTACCAATTTCTCATGCCCACTATAATATCAGAGGTGAGAAATATGAACACTTTCCTCCTTAAAGCTTTATGAAACAGCTAAGTTGGATTGCCTGAACCAGTGTAAGAGACAATTTAGTTTATTATATTTTATTGTTTCTTAAAGGAAAGAGCAATATTTAAAGTTGTCTATTACTACCAAAATTAAGTATGTATTTATGCTCCATTCACTTTGTACCAAGAAAGAGTTTGGTTACTGTATTAAACCAAGTGTGTCTACAAGAGACTTCACATATTTAATAATTAAGTGTACTTGAAACTAACTCATTCCATTTTCCTAATACTCAAGGAGTTTGTTTGTGGTTGAGAGCGGCTGAAGCCGAAATTATGTTCAATTATCCTTCCAATCATTTGCTAAGGAGGTACTCTCAAAAAGGCAGAGATACTCTCCAGTTGTAGTATAAGAATTTGGAGCAAAAATAAAAGTGCAGGTACATAATTCAGTATTTTGTTTATAATCATAATATATGTATGCTTTGTGTTACTAATATACTTTCTCTTTATTATAGCGTTACGTAATTTAAAAGTAAGTTATCATAGAGATGGCGACTCCGTTACGCGGGCCAATAAATAGGAAATTAGTGAACAGAGACATTGTACTAGTATAAGTACTTGTCACACCATTTTCCGAAAGAAAGAAAAATCTCGTATATGATTGTATACTTTAAGACTTTAATCTATATCGAATAGCAACCTTCATATTGAGTCAGGATTTGAATTAATATTCTTGTTAGGGATAGTCTGACTTTATATCCAGACCGTGTGATTATGCAGAATTGCAAACCTTCCATTGCTTTAATCTAACTACTCATACTAACGTAAATAAGAAATTTTAGAATAATATAAGTTAACCGAAGATGCACGAATTAATTCCCTGTCAGAACCTAGACAGAAGGAAATGCATAGACGTGAGTTCTACAAATCTTATTTTAATACATTACATTCGCCGAATTATTAACTTGACTTAGTGAAAACCACAAAATATCTGCTAAGTGGTGAATATTCGTGATGATATAGCAAAAAAGACAAACTGGCTAATAAAAATATTAAAACATATTGTTTTGGTTGGCCTCATGGGCAAAAATCATTTTTTTTTAACCAAAAATTTTCTGTTTTTATTGCGGCCTGTCCATCATTAGGCTAAAGTGACCAGATGTGAATAAAGAAGAGTTGAAGTACACATCAATGTCGGGAATGTCTTGAATGGACCATAAGGTTAGAAATCTTGGGTTAATCATTCGCTTTATGAATACATCTTCTTTTAGAATAGAACAACTGCGACCGTAAGAAGAGAAATTCATAATGGAACCGTAGCACTCTTATTCTTGATGTACAAAGGGGCAAACTGAATTGCATGTATTTCGTGTGACGAATATTAGAAAATCAACACCTAATCAAGGTATAAGAAACTTACGCAACGGCAACACTACCTCCGCTGGAAAATGATATAATCATTTTCGATAGAATCGTAGCTAAGTATAGGCATCCCTATTATTTTCCAGCTCTATCACTTGTCTATCCTGATTTATTTTTCAAATTCATATCGAAATTAGAATGGTGTTTTGGTTAGAGTTTTAAAGGTCGGGAGAAAAAACGGAAATTGAAAAAAAATCCCGTGAGGCAAAAAAAAAACTGGT